>JAURVB010005546.1:0-79605 GCA_033002965.1 Piper betle
ATGTTTAATCTATCTCTCATTATATGATTGCTTATACTATTTCTAATATTATTTTGGTACATATATGTTAGCTTAATCTATTTACTACGTTTTCATAGTGGCTTATGATTAATTAACCGTCTCTTCTTTGTCATGGTATAATTTGCTAAGATTGTTAAAATTTTGTTTGAGCTTTATGATGTTTGATCGTTGGGATTAATTTGCGTGGATTGCTAGACTGCTAGTGATATATAATAAGAATAATAATATTATTATTAATATTGTTATTATTATTATGATTATTTCCGTGTAGTTGCATTTTCCTTGCATGACGCGCGGCCGCATGACTGCATCCCAAGTCCCACAAATTCAAATCCGTCTCTCTCACCGCCTCTCCTCTCCCATATACACACCATCCACACACACACATCCCCCCACCTCACCACTCACCGAGCCCTGCTCCCATTGTTGCAGAGACGGAGAGAGAGAGCAGGACGGCGATGGCGGTGAGGGTAGACCTGGACGGGAACCCGATAGTGCCGATGACGATCTGCATGATCGGCGCCGGCGGCTTCATCGGCTCCCACCTCTGCGAGAAGCTGCTGTCCGAGACCCACCACAAGATCGTCGCCGTCGACGTCTGCAGCGACAAGATCAAGCACCTACTCGAGCCCGCCGGCCTCCCCTGGGACGGCCGCATCTCCTTCACCCGCCTCAACATCAAGCACGACTCCCGCCTCGAAGGCCTCATCAAGTTGGCCAATCTCGTAAACCCTGCTCTCCTCCCTCTTTTTCGGATTTGGTGTTGTGGGATCGAAAATGCTGGGAAATTGGTTTCATTCTTGATTTGGGGTGATTGTTGCAGACCATCAATCTGGCCGCGATCTGCACGCCGGCGGATTACAATACGCGACCCCTGGACACCATTTACAGCAACTTCATCGATGCGCTCCCTGTGGTGGGTGTTTTGATTAGTTTTCTTTGTTTGTTGTTGGTAGATTGTTGGGGTTGATGTGTGTGCGCAATTGATGTTTGGTGGTGTTGTGGTTTGCGTTTTAGGTCAAGTACTGTTCTGAAAATGGTAAGCGGCTCGTCCATTTCTCGACCTGTGAAGTGTATGGCAAGACGATTGGGAGCTTCCTCCCCAAGGATCATCCGCTGAGACAAGTAATCTCTCTCTTTCCCATTTTTGTAATGAATCTTGCGTTATCTGTTTCTGATTGTGTTTTGTAGACTTGAATCAGTTGTTTGTTGTTTGTTCTATTTGCTGGGTTGTTCTTGATGAATTTAGGTTTCTTTGTTGTTTCGTTGCAGTTTTCCATTCAGATCCTAGTCGTCAATTTGTTTGATTGCATGTTTGTTATTGTGATTAACATTTAAGAGGTATTTTTTTGTGTTTGGGTCTCATGAAGCTGGAAAAAGATGCATTAGAGTTCGAATCTTGATGGATGTTTTGATTCTGGTTTGGTACCAGTAAACCTTGTCGACTTGTAGTTCTTGTGTGTGAGCATTGGACCTGCATTCAATTACGTTGTGGTTCTACACATTTTACAATGTTGATAAAATTTCCTCAATTTTAATTTATACATGGTTATGGATCCATTGTAGGCAGTAATTGTTGTAAATCTTATCATCCGTGGTTGTGATTTGGTAGTCTTTACTACAGTAATGATAAAAAGGGTGTAATGGTCTTCCCATATTCTCTTTCTGTTTTATTTAGATGAATATATTTATTTTATATTAATTGACTTGTGCAATTACTAGAGCCACATTTTCCTATATAATGTTTATTGAAACTTGAAGGGTAGCCTTGGGACAACTCGTAAAAGTTGCCACTTCGTAACCTAGTGATCACAGGTTGTGGAACCAGTCTCTTGCAAAATATAGCACAAGGCTGCTACAAAAGACCCTTCCCTGCACCTGCATATGTGGGAGCTTTTTGCACCAGGCTGCCCTTGACATTTTTTAAATGTGTATTGAAGCGCAGTTGTTTATTTCCATTTGAGAAACTATAAGTGTTGTGTCAGCCATGGCGAGTAGCTTTCATTGAATAGTATTTATAGTTTTATAATACGTGCATCTGTGTTGCTGTTGTATAGTGCAAAAGACAGAAATATTTCATCAAAGAAAGTGTTAAATTGTTCAATGTATATTGCAAATGAATTCTTTAATAGTAAAACGTCTTTTCTATGACAACCATCTGTCATAGCTTTTGGCAATTAATACTGAGTTATTGAGTCATATGTGGCTTGATTTAAGCTTTTGTAGGCTTTTACTTTTTATAGATGTTTTGTCTTGGTTCATTGGCTTCTTGGTTTTCTTGGCTCAAAAAAATTTTAGTTAATATAATTTATGTAATTTTTCTTTTCTTATTCCTTCCTACTATGGAATGACCAGCCTTGGGATTGTATAATAAAGCTAAGATCTCTGTTTTAGTTGATATCTGGAAGTGGTCTTTCTAAAGTTGGCTTGTGTTTTTGGCAGGATGAAGCTTTTTATGTTCTCAAAGAAGATGAATCTCCATGTATTTTTGGCCCAATAGAAAAACAGAGGTGGTCATATGCTTGTGCTAAGCAGCTCATTGAAAGGCTAGTTTATGGTATATATGATTTTTTATTGGAATATACTTGTCATGTTCTTTCCAAATCATTTGTAGTGATTTTAATTGATGCTTAATGACATATCTTTCTTCATATTAGATTAGATGAGCCATGAACTACTATTTTGAAGCAATTTAGCATGATATTAAGTGATTAAACGACATTATCACATGGTCTCTGAATATCCTGAATACTAATAACACATACAGCGGAAGAAGCTGAAAATGGACTGGAATTTACCATTGTGAGACCTTTCAACTGGATTGGACCGAGGATGGATTTCATTCCTGGCATTGATGGTCCAAGTGAGGGCGTTCCAAGGGTTTTGGCTTGTTTCAGTAATGTTAGTAGCTAGTTGGTTGCTCATGTTAGCACATGAATGGTTCTTTTACATGATCTAATTGTTTCCTTTTCTCGTGGGTGCTGCAGAATCTTTTACGAAGGGAGCCACTGAAGCTTGTAGATGGTGGGCAATCTCAGAGGACCTTTGTCTATATTAAGGATGCAATTGAGGCTGTTGTTTTGATGATTGTAAGATTTGTTTATTAATAAAAAGGTGAAGCGAATAACTTTTTCGTAAATTTTGTATGAAGAGGATGTGACAAGTTTCTATACCTCAGGAAAATCCAGCAAGGGCAAATGGTCATATTTTCAATGTGGGAAATCCAAACAATGAAGTCACAGTCAAGCAGCTTGCTGAAATGATGACACAGGTTTGCTGAGGCGTGCTTGAAGTGATATGATTTTTGTTATTTTCATTTTATTTAATGCGCTGAGGTGTATAATTGTTTTTTCCCCCTAGGTGTACTCCAAAGTAAGTGGAGAACCAACACTTGAAGTGCCAACAATTGATGTAAGCTCGAAAGAGTTCTATGGTGAGGGCTATGATGATAGTGACAAGCGGATTCCTGATATGACTATAATCAACAAGCAGCTTGGTACGCACTTCTATTAGTTATATCATTTTCTGGAAGTATGCTTCAAATCACCTTGTTTCTAATGGATGATTATGATGACATTGCCAAAATATGCGCTTTTATCATGTTGTGATTGTTGTAAACAAGAACTTCGAGATTGCAGAGTTACTTCCCTTGCTTCTTTTTCTTTTCTTCTTTTCTTTCTTTCTATCTAGTTCATATCATATATCTATTTTAAGCCGTATCCAATTGTTGGCTTTTGTTCATTTGTCATAGCTACTTGATTTTGCATGTCTTATCCCTATTTTTCATTTTTTCATGTCTTAGCCCTATTGCAGGTCATTGCATTGTTTAGTTTGTATATTTTCATACCAGTAGTAAATAAAACCTTTTTTGCAGTGTCAAGTGATTATTGTGGTTTCATATTTATCCATTCTCTTCTTGGTAGGCTGGAACCCGAAGACTTCACTATGGGATTTACTGGAATCGACATTGACATACCAGCACCGAACATATGCTGAAGCAATCAAGCTTAAACAGTTGCAACCAGTTAGAAGTTGACTTTATCAGTCTGCTAATGTTGCTGTTTGTAGTTGATGCAATCAGAAGCTGCTGCAATATTCTTTAGAACAAGATCCCTTCATTAGTTTGCCATTCGTTGTATACGTATATTTTTTGTCCTCAATACTATGGGTCCTAACCCAACTGTCTGTGCTTTACATATAATATGTTACTGTCACCTCTACTGTTATATTGAGCCTAGTTCATTTTCTCATGATGGTGTGCGAGCTAGTTGACAGTGCTCGTTCCTTGTCAGTGAGACGCCTACATTTCTTTACAAGATACAAATCCTGTACCGATTTCTACATTGGAAAGAATTTTTTTAGATATGGTTCCCCAAGTGTTTCTTTGCTTTTAGCTTCCGTAAGGTACGATTGGAGACTTTGAGTTTGTTCCTTCAATTTTTATGACTTAACCAATAAACTAGATATTTAACAAATGTTGAAAAGATGCGAATAGCAATAGTGTTCGTAAAAATTCCAATGCGAGTCTATTCAAGCATAAAAATTAGTGCTTTTCAAGGCTTGAGGATGCTATTTTAGTTAAGAAAGGGGAAGCTCATGGCCAATGTGCATCTAGTTCATTTAGAAGCACCCAAAAAAAACATTTAGCCACACCTTTTGTTTTTTGGTCCCAAAGTATGTTCCATTTTGATTGGTCCGTGTGAAATCTACCTAGATTTTACTGTCTCAACAAAAAAAACAAGGTAATTCTATTTTTAATGATCATGTTCGTTAACCTCACGATGCAAAACCCCGGGTGGCAGGATATAAAAAACGTAGGTGGACATCACGTGAAAACATATTTATAGCCCGTCAATGTATTTTTTGTGTGAGTGTACATGTCAAATGTTTTTTTGTGTAAATTTTATTTTTAAGCATCACGTTAGTTAACCTCACGATGCAAAACCCCGGGTGACAGGATATATAAAACGTTGTGGACATCACGTGAAGACATATTTGCAGCCCATCAATGTATTTTTTGTGTGAGTGTACATGTCAAGTGCTTTTTTTGTGTACAGTAAAGAAAGAACCCATTTTATATGGTAATCTTTCTCCGAACGCTCTCCCCCACCAAATACACACTCTTGCCCACCAGCTTCAACTCCACCTTCATCTCCCAGGCACCCCTCAACGTAACCGCATACTCCACCTATTCCATAGCTAACGTCGATTGCGCCACTGCTACTCCAACAAGTCTTTCCTCTCCAAATCAAACCTAACATCATTCAGAGATCCCCATCGGCGTTTTTGTTGGCAAAGTCGACAGAGTTCAATGAGCAGCTGGGCAAACTATTGAGGAGTCTGGCTAGCTATGCAGATTAAGAGGTTAATGATGATAGAGATGATTAGCACTCTTCAAAGTTTTTTGAAGAAAGAAATTGAAAATATCATTTTGTGCAAGTGTGTTTTTCGGTTATGTCAATCGTGTTTTCACAACATGTTCTAATTGGGTTTAATATTTTGGCGGTTGACAATGTACGTGCGTGTAAGTGTGTTTTTTAGGTTTCACAGTTTTACAAGGCCGCCAATCGGGTCCATAGAATGTAATTAATATGTGATAAAAGATTTAATTTTGGGTAAGTGTAGTTTTCAGCCAACTAAGTTTCGCAATGGGGCCCATTAGCTGGGTTTAACATTTTGGGGGTTGACCATGTCTTCAGTGTAAGGGCATTTTATTTGGATTCCGTTGACGGGTTCCACAACGGTCGTCCAACTGGGTAGAGAGAACATAATTTACATATGATGAAATATATAATTTTATGTAAGTGTATTTTTCGGGTCTGCTAATTTCGGGGGTTGATGATGTACTTGCGTGTAAGTATATTTTTTGGGTTCTCCCAACCGGGTTAACTAGATATACAAAACATAATTAATATATAATAGAAGATAATATTTTAAAGTAAATTTAAAAGCTCTATTAATTGGGTTTCACAATTAGTGGCAATTGGGTGTTTTGCATTGTAAAATTAACTGAGTTTCCTTATTATATGTAACTTATTAGAAACAGAGTCAATTTGTTCTCTTTGTTGAGATGATTAGTGAAATCTAAGCAAATTCTAAATAGACCAATCAAAATATGGTGCACTTTGGACGCTAAAATATAGGACATAGCTAAAAATTTTCCTTTTAATAAATCGAGTTGTAGATGCCCATTAAGAATTGATGTAAATGCCAACAACGGATCAACCTCGCAACATTAAAGTAGTCATTGTGTAAAAACTATTCCAGCATTGCTTTATCTGCCAAGCATTCGTATCAATGGGTTCCAAAACCAGCGGCATTTCTAGCTTCCACATTAAAAGGGGGTTTAAGCGGGCCTATGAAGTATGACCTTACTATTTCATCGGTCTGAATTATAGATTGAAGATTTTCACCGTGGACTTGTTCTGCTTTCCAGATATTAAAACTATTTCATTATTATGTTAATTAAATTGTCATCAACGTCATAAGCAATACACCGATAAAAGCAATAAGTTAATTTAAAAAATTAATAATGCACGCCATATCTCGATAAATAATGCATGTTCGTTTAATTTGGAGGTTTTCTTTTTAATTCATTTGGTTATAAGCAATTGGATTGAATTAAATACTTTGAAATTGTTTTCCTTGAATCGATGAACATAGGTCCTAAAAAGGAAATTCTCTTGCTGCAATTTTTTTAGTTGTTGATCTGGGGAACATATCTAGTGTATCCTTATGATCTTTCTTTCTTTCTCTCTCTCTCAAAAGAAGCAGCATACTTTTATCTGCCATTTACTATAACAAGATAATTTTTTTGCTCTCAATTTTTTTCGCGCGTCGTAAATTTTGAGCCCACACATAATATTTTATTAATAAAAAAATAAAACATATGTGATATTCTCCCCAAAAATATATTAGATAAATTCAAAATATTCTCTACAAATAATTAATAGACATAACATTCATAAGATGATTTCATACAAAATTATGAAAATTTGGTAAATATAACAATTAATTATATAAAGTTTATAAATGTTTCATTTATTATATAATACATGAAAAATTGATAAATATTATAACATTTAGTATAAGATAAACATGCAAGATCATAAAAAATTAATGACTATGACTAAATTGACTTGTACGATAAAGTATGAAAAATTGATAAACACAAGTATACAAAATCATTAAATATTGATATATAAACATGACTCCATTGACTTGTAAGATAAGTATACAAAATTGATAAATATAACATAAACTATAAGATAAACATGCTAAATTTGCTAATATGAGGTCCCTTATAATTATTTATTTATTGATTTAATTTTAAATATTATTAATATATTCTTTTTTTAAAAGTTATAAGTGTATCTCAAACAGCGAATAAGAACCTAGTTACATTATCTTACAGAATAACTTAAATATACATTTTGTCTAGTAGCATAACCTCTTCTGATCCCTTTATCTTTGGATCCCTTTGGCGCGAACAAGTTCAAATCGTCTAAGTTGGTCTTTCGCTCAAGTGGATTCATTTATGGCTTGGTGAGGTATAAATGAAAGGTTAACCTCCCAACCACTTACTATGTCTCGCTGTTAACTTTCGAGTCTAGAATAGGAATAAATCCCTCCCCTTAAATCTCCGGAAAGTTTATCTCTTTTGCGCAAGAGCCACTGCCATCGCTAATGGTGGAGCCAATACCTTTGTTGCTGGATCAATGATGAGCTGCTGAAGATAAGGCACCCTAATGTTAGGTTTATCCCAAATCGGTCGTGGATGATGTTAGTGACTTGTATATAGGCTAATGGGAAAACTTTATTCCTTGAGTTAATTTTTAGATTAAGAGAGGCTAGTGATACCTATTGTTTGGATTAAGAATCTTTCTAAATCACTTCAACGGGGCCTTCAAGCATCCAAAATACGCCTGGGGCGAACCGGACAAAGCAACCAAAGAAGGAAATTGAAGCGATCCCCTTCCTATTCTTTGAGGTATTTTCGCCCAAGCACTTGTTTCATCGTGTAAGAAAAGCGAAGTCCCTTTTAGGGTTTCAAAGGGCCTAACAGTGGTATCAGGGACCCAAAGGGCCTAATAGTGGTATCTAGGTCTAATAGTGGTATCAAAGTCAGGTTACAATCTTAGGAGATTTGACATTTGCCCACGCCAATTGTCAGAGATTTGGTATTTCCTTCATTGATGATATGTGAGTTCTGTCTGGGCGAATAGAGATGTCTCTTTTGGGGGCTCAAAGGGCCTAATAGTGGTATCAGAGCCTAACAGTGGTATTAGAGCCAGGTTACAATCTTGAGAGATTTGTTATTTCCTTCATTGATGATATGTGAGTTTCGTCTGATAGTTTTGGGGTTGCCCAATGTATTGTATCCGTTGTGGATGTATAAAACCTACAATTCAAGTCAGGGTTTTATATTCAGAACCGGTCGGTTCGACCGTTATTTTTGAGTTGACTCAATTTCAGAACACGTGTACTGAGCCGACGCTGGTCGCGTGTATGAGCAATGAGGGTCATGCGTACCCAAGTATATGATGATAACGTCATGAACACAGTAGAACAGAATGAGTTATTAGAATATATGAGAGTATGCCACTTATGTTTTTTTATCTTTATAAATAGTGGATTGTAGAATTAGTTTTAGGCCATTTACCACGTTAAGACGCATTACGGACAGTTTGGGTGGGTTGATAGTTCTAGAGCATATCATTATGATGTTTTGGTGTTTGTTTGATTTTATGGGATTTTTCCCGATTTTTATGAAATTTTTTAAGGATTTATGGCAACTTAATTATTGTTCTTGACTTGAGCCGAAGGCGAATCAAGTAATATTTACAAGTTTGCCACCAGCCCTTTTCTTCCTCTCCCCGACCTTTCCTTTCTTCTTCCCCAAACCCTTGCCACGCGCCGTCCACTGTGCATGCCAACACCACCTTGCCACCAATCGGTGCAGCCAAGCCTCGCCGTAGCGTCGCCGTGCTACCCCGACTAGTCCTGGCCGTCGCCCAACCTCCACGATGCCGGAATTGCCCCGCCTAGCGCCGCGGTCGCATCACCGATTCTGCCGCCGGCGACCGTCGCTGCCATGATCGGGTGGTAGCCTCGGCACCTTCGACCCTCCAGTGATCTTTCCCGACTGGAGTGGAGGCCATCGCCGCCCAGATCGACTGGATTTCTTCACCCATCGCCGCGACTCTGTTTTAGACATTTTCCGGCGAGCCACCACCTCCACTGGCCACGTCGGCATCGTAGATGTGTCGGGCTAGCCGAGCCAATTACAATGATACCCAATATGATCCCCATCAAGTCAGTAGACGCCGCCGGTGATTGTCGCCGAAAAACCGTCGGAGAGTTGTGGAAAAACCACTAGAACCTGCCGAAAAATCGGATTTACTAGAATTCATCAGATCTTCCACGGAGCTCATCCAATCGATCCCGATCAAACTTCTGATGCCGACGAGCATCGAATTCGAGCTCCGAGACTCACGACGGAACCCTAGTTGTTGCTGATTGCCGACTATGTGAGGTATAATTACCTCCGAATTTATAATTTCAACTTGTTGATTGTTAGCACAGGATGCTAGGGTTGGTTTATTGATGTGATTATTGTTTAATTATGAATGAAACGATGAGTTGCATGATGAGATTAAGTGTGAATGAAGAGTAAGTGATCTAATGAGAGCATGATAAGTGACTACGACGTAACTTAGAAAAACGTAATAAAATTATTATGAATAGGATGAGTTAGAATTATTTTCACATCTATGATTATTTAGCTGTAGCTGGATACTGTTTGTATTTTGAGTGTGATGTTCATTTTGTGTGATGCATCATTTAGTTAGCGGGCGTTAGTATTTAGTTTTAATGTGTAGGTACGGAGTAGGAGTTCACCGCCTAGGCACGATGACACGCTTGGAGCTTCTACCAAGTCCGTTTAGGAATCGTATCTATTTTACATTCTCTTCCATTGTATGTTTATTTTATTATTTGTAGGACGGGTTAAGTGGTGTTTTATTGGTTTCCACTTAACTCGGGCCATTTAATCGAACAGTTTTCCGGATTAATAACCCCTCGAGGATGAGATCCCTTGAGGATGATTTCGAAAACAAGATTCACCACAAGTTGGGGCGGCACGGCGATGCTACGATGCCGATGCCGTCCTTACCCAGACCTATATATATGTAGTTTTCGCGTTTTCAGTGAGACGAGAGATGGAGAAACCGACTGCACGTACCATGAGCGAACGCCGTGACAGTCAAAGCGGGCTCTGGATTAGTGCCAGCGGATTGTTCCATTCCCGAGGGATCCTGACAACTCCGCGTTTGAGTTCCTCACACCCGGAGAACGTAGAGGTTTACGGGTACTGTTTAGTACAGCGCATGTCTGAACTTGTGGTTCAAAGGGTACTAAAGGCGACTGCCTGAGAGTACTCAGCCTTCGTGCCCAAGGCCAAGAGAAATATGGAGGTAAGGAGAGGGCTTAGGATTTGAGACCAAAAAATGAAGTAAGAAAATGTCGAGAGGGGCATTAGCAGCAGCAGATCAGTAAGTTTGGGATGCTACCGGATCTGCAGCCCAGTGGCTCCTCAGTAGTGCCCTTCAGAATGTTCACGAGGAGTATATGATGTTTTCTTTCATATGAGAGTTTGCTCTCATAGCCAGCTTGGTATAGATATTTTATTTTTCGGACCAGTAACACTTGTTACTGACGTGTTTTTATACTATATGTAGGTAATAATCACGAGTTAGAAGAGCAAGCTTGGACGGAGGAGCAATGATATCATTTGCACATATGTCAGTCGATATAGTAATTAATGTTTTTGTTCTGATGTTATTATCTTGAGAATGACGTGAAATACTCAGACATGATATGATGTGATTAAATGTTTAAGATATGATGATAGGACGTAATTAAGTGCTAAGAGATGATGTGAACACGAATAGATTGCGGAATGGAAGCGTGGTGGGTTGAGACCCAAGTTTCAAAATGAGTTACATTATGTTAGATTTTGTATTTTGTATGAATAAAATTGTTTGATATATGGTTATATATATAATTGACAGGGTGGCCCCTAATTGTATTTTTAAGGGAAACTCTGTCTGTTATATTTCAAAATTTTTATTAATTTTTATCGGGATTGTCTTGGTGTGTACTCTGATTTGCATGTCATTCATGTAGTACCATGCTAGGGTTTGTGCATTCATCCATGCATTGAGAGTTGTATCTTCATCTTAAGACGCCGAGATTGGATCCCCATGAGTTAGGTTCGGGTTAGCCTACCTAACCGAGGCCTGTAACATGCCGGTTCGGTTCATGAGCGTGAACCGGATTTGGGATGTTACAGGATGTGCCTATGTCGATTATTGGAATTTCCTTCATTGATGATATGTGAGTTCTTTCTGATAGTTTCGGGTTCGCCTGTTGTATTATATTGGTTATGGATGATGTTGGTGACTTGTATATACCTTAATAGGATAAATCTTATTCTTTAAGTTTTTTTTATTTAAGAGAGATTTTTAGATTAAGAGAGGCATGTGACACCTATTATATTAAGGGCCGTGACATCATTTATAACATGTCGCCCGGGCCCAACACCCAAAGACACCTTTTGTCTGAGTACAAATGTTTTCTCTTTCTGCTTCTAATTAAACCCCCACGTAGTGTTGTGCAAGCGGCGGCTATAATCCACCCTAGACAAAGAAAAAACACGGTACCAGAGGTTAGAAGATTTTGATGGAGATGGAGATCATCAACGATAGAATCCTCAAGCCATCCACGACCCCTTCACCTCCTACGTTCCATGCCGGAGCCAATCAAACCAAAGCAATCCCATTCACCATCTTCGACAAGACCGCCGTCAATCTCCATGCCCCTCTTATCCACGCCTTCCTACCACCCACACCCACCAACGACGCTCTGATACAAGGCCTCTCCAAGGCCCTCGACCACTACCCCCACCTCGCTGGCCGGCTCTCCTACGCCGACAGTGGCCAGTACCCTTGCATCCTCCTCAACGGCGCCGGTATCCGTCTAGTGGAGGCGAATGTGAGCTCAACGCTGGCGTCGGCGCTACCATTGGAGCCGTCTGAGGAGACGAAATTGCTGCATCCGCCAACGGAAGGTGTAGAGGAGCTGTTCCAGGTTCAACTAAACAGGTATGGTTGCGGCGGGTTGGTGATCGGCCAGACTGGCCACCATTCTGTGTGCGACGGCCAGTCCATGAGCTCGTTCCTCCTCACATGGGCGAGGTTGGTGAAGGGGATGGAGGTCGATCCTGTTCCCTACCATGACCGAGCCGCTGTCTCTGTGCCGAGAAACCCACCTAGACCAGAGCACAACCACGGCGAAATCGAGTTCAAAAAGTATATAAATGGTTCATGTAATGTTGTCAACTTGGTGCTTCACTACTCAGCAGACTTCCTGTCCGAGCTCAAGAAGCTCATCTCTGTCGACGACGACGACATGCCTGGTCTTCGTTGCACCACCTTCCAATGCCTCCTCACTCACATATGGAAGAAGTTGACTCTAGCAAGAGGGCTCAAAGACGAGGAGATGACACTAGTGAGAGTGGCCGTCAATGGCCGCCCCCGAATGAAGCCCGCTGTTCCAACGGAGTACTTCGGCAACTTGGTGCTCTGGGCGTATCCAAATTTAAGAGTGAAAGATTTGCTAAATCAGAGCTACAAGTTTGTTGCCAAGACCATTAACGAAGCGGTGGCGAAAATTGATTGCAGGTATTTCCAGTCGTTCATCGACTTTGGGGAGTTGAAGAAGAGGGACGTGCTGCCGCAGTCGGCGTCGGCCACGGGGAACATGTTCACACCAAACTTGGAGGTGGATAGCTGGTTGAGCTTCAGGTTTCATGAACTTGATTTTGGCCATGGCGGTCCCTGTGCTTTTCTTCCTTCCTGCCTGGTAACTGAAGGTTTTATGCTGTTTGTGCCTTCCCCGAGGGAGACGGGTGGTGTGGATGTTTTTATTGGAGTTGCTGAAGATGATGTTGAGCAGCTCAAACTGGTTGCTCATTCCTTAGCTTAGGCAGGCTTTGAATGAGTACGTCATAAGTTGTACGTTACATGCATATTCCGCTCTTGTGCTTGAGCCTGAAAGTGTTCCTTCTTCTTTTTCCATGGATGCAAGGTTGGAAAAATAAATTTGATATAATCTAAGATCTACTTAGCTAATTTGGTCTAATCTAATATCTACTTAATTACTGCTAAAAGGCTCGAACCAAAACGGCTACACCTTCTTAAGTACTCTAAATACACAGATTTGTTGTAGACTCTCAAGTAAGCCAATGTGACTAAGGTCCAAGTAAATTACTACTTAATAAATATCTTTGATTACAGTATTAAAATTTCAACGATAATAAATAGATGTTATTACCATCATATCTAATTGTTCATTTGATTTTATCATTATAATATATTGACTTAATTATTACTTATTTTTTGTGAGAGAAAATATAAATTTGAAACTTGGGTATAAATTTATGTAAATTGTTAGCAAAATTATTGATTGAATTGTGAATTTAATTTGCTTCAAAAATTATAATATATGATTTATACTTACCCCAGGAAACTCAATTAACATGCGAAATTAATTCGTCAAATTAGTTTGTTACCTCGGGCAAAGATTGTCAACGAGATTCCTAGTGGTAGCCGCAAAACCAAAATTTAACACCTTTAAATTAAGAACAAATTTTCTTTGACAATGAACATGTACGTGACCTAAGTTTTTTAATAGATATTGAGTGCAACTGTTATCTTTAAAAATTGAAAAGATTTTTAAGCAGATTTTTTGACTACTTAATAAATGTCTTTGATTACAGTATTAAAAACAATAATAAATAGATGTTATTACCATCATATCTAATTGTTCATTTGATTTTATCATTATAATATATTGACTTAATAATTAATTATTTTTTGAGATAGAAATATAAATATTAAACTTGGGTATAAATTTATGTAAATTGTTAGCAAAATTATTTATTGAAGTGTGAATTTAATCTGCTTAAAAAATTATATTATATGATTAATACTTGACCCCAGGAAACTCAATTAACATGCCAAATTAGTTTGTCAAATCAGTTTAATACCTCGGGCAAAGATTATCAACGATTCTTAGTGATAGCCGTCAAAAACAAAATTTAACACCTATAAATTAAGAACAAATTTTCTTTGACTTTAGACATGTACGTGACCTAAGTTATCTTCAAATTTTTTGACAATATGATTTAAATAGTCAAGATATCATGCCATGCGTAACTTATATTATAGATAAACTAATGACTGTAATAATTTAATATATTATCGGCATTGCAACTGCAAACCTGTCACAAACTTATTAACATTATAGTTTCCAACCAATTTGTGATCGCAACCCAGTTGCAAATAGTTTATTAAATATATTTATATAAATATGATGTGCGACCGCTTGTGTAACCAGGTTCTTCGGTTTCAAATTTTACTTAAGCGACTGGTTAGTGACTACTTGTGAGGTTGCAGATCATGAGAAAAAATTTGCAACTGCATTTTGCGACTAGTAAGTACGGTTACAAAATTGTGGTCACTAAATGCTTACTAACATCAATAAACATTTCATGACTAGCATTGCGGTCGCAAGAGGGCCATATACATTGCCCGCATCAAGCCGATCATAGCACAGTTGCTAATTTGCGATGGAAAAGACCAGTTGCAAAAATTTGGTCATTGATAAGCGTTCTTATACTAGTGGGATCTTTTCCCGGTATATATTAGATGTGAGATTAATTTAACTTTAGAGATGTTATAGTGATGAACCACTAAGCCTATAAATCAATAATGAACAAATAAATAACACTACAAAATATAAGTTTACACTTAACTCGTGTTCAATAGATAGGCCTATCTACTAGAGAGAGATCATAAACACTGCCTTATCCTAATTTTGAAAATAGTACACTTAATCCCTATATAGACTCTAGTGTCCAAGTGTGTACTAAGTTATTTTGGTTCATAGTCCTCCGAACTTATTTTAGTTGGAATGAGCCTTACACCCCCACCCTACATTTCAATTACGTAAGTACTGCCCCTGACGTGTTCACCAATGACCACACCTTTCACCCAACTAACAACAATTTATATTAATTAAATATTATACAAGTTATACTTACCTCAATGCCCCATCAATTATCTCCTTAAGTAGCTTGTAAGTTATTTCCTAAAACCCTAAAATTTACATTAACATATAAATTTGATTAATTATATATAATACAATGACATGGGATGCAACACACATTCACAACAACAAAATAATTTTGCAAGTCAAAAAGAATTACATCTGGCAATATACACTATTAGCCCTTAATTAATTTTATTTTAAACTAATTATCGTAGCTTGGCCACTTTGATCAGCCCTCGAAAACAAAAACTCAATTTCACATTTCAGAAGGTCCACGCCTTGGCGCTACATTGCTAAAAAGTAATCATAAGATAATCTTGAAAATGAGAAGGATTTGCTTAGACCACATTGCTAAAAATAATAATAAGATAATATTTTCACATGCAACTCATTGGTTTTTGTCTACAAGCTAGACGGAGCTTTATATCATGCTATACATTATACATCCTGTCTATGCATATATGCAAAGGGGTGTTTTTTCTCAATCATTATATTTATAAGTATTTTAAGAGCTTTCTTGCCTCGTTGACTTTCTTTGTTGTGTTTTTATTTTAGTGGTTTTAAAAGTTTTTTTATTTTTATAACTTATTTATATCACAAAGCCCTAAATTTAGTATTTTAGTTCACTTTTTGCTTTAATGGTTTTAACGGTCTCAGATGTCATTAGATAAAGGAAGACTGTAAGGCCACATGATCTTTCAAATCTATAACATAATCACTATCTTATTGTTTTCCGTAGGATTATATCATAAGTTTTCTCAAAACCAAATCGTAAATCATTTTTCATGGATATAAAATATTTAAGAATTTGTGCTAAGAAGAATTTATGCTAATGCATTTATTACTCTTCGGTTAATCTCACATCAATTATGAATAGTGTTGTTGATTTGTATATACGTTGATGAGAAAATTTTATTTCTTAAGCTAATTTTTAGATTTAAAAAAGTCTATAAAACTTATTTCAAGTCTCTTTTAGGGGCCCATAAGGCCCAACAGTGGTATCATAGCTTAGTTAGTTTTAATTGGTGAACGTGTATATAGACTAATAAGAAAACCTTATTTCTTAATTATATTAAAAGAGGTATATAAAATGATTTGTATATAAATTAATAGAAAATTCTTATTTCATATGCTAACTTTTAGAGGTCTATAGAATCTATTTCAAGTCTCTTTTAAGGCCCCGTAGGGCCCAACAATTACACTAACCAACCTACAAGAATTTTGTTAGAATAAGTTTCCATGATGGTAGAGCTTAGACATGTTCCTCGTTGTAATAAAAAAAAAACAGAGTTAAGTTTATCCATTTTTCTAATTCACCGCAGTGGTTTTTATAAATGTTTTGTAGAAGGAATATGAACAGGCGACGATCACCTCTGCATAGCAACTTCTGTCAAGCTTGCTCTTTGAAAGTTACGAAAATAAACAAGAATTTGCAAAAGTGATAAGTTCACCATGTTCACCTGAAACTATACAAGATTTAAAATCTTTTGGCAAGTAATTGAATATGCTAGCTAAATTAAGCAATTCATTTCCATTTTTTGCATATATAAGAAAGTTGGTTGTCTCCTATTTTTATTTCTATACTAGTATTTTTATTTATTTAATATTTCTTCCCAATTCTAGAAAGTTGAACTATCTCATCTATTTGTCATTTTCTTTTTAAAATTTCATTAAGAACTGGTCATAAACCCTGCACAATGTGCAGGATTTGTCTTTACCAATAGACTAATATTATAATTTATTAAACTCATAAATAGCCAAGTTAAAAATTTTTAATATTAATTTATTATTTAAAGTTAATTAAACTATAAACCTAAAATATTATAAAAGCACCTAAACGATAAAAATTAATAGATAAATAAATAAATAAGAAGAAATATTAAAATTTAGAAAAATTCATGTAAAAAAAAAACACAGTAATCTTAATGAGAAAATCATTAATCAAGAAGTTCCTAATGTAAAAAATTAAATATTATACTTTTTTCACTAATATCGAGAAATGGTGCAATATTTTTAAAAAGTATATAAAAATGATCAAATTAATCAAATTATAAATAAATCAAAAAATATTTTAAAAAATAAATTAAATATAATAATAAAATTAGCTCATAGTTATTTTTTTGAGACAACAATCTTTTGCAGAAATCTTTTACTGATAAAAAAAATAGTATAAGAGTTATTGTTGTATAGTTATAAGCACAAGATGGGATACATCCCTTGTAAAAATGAAAATAAAATTTTGGAGAGAAAATATAAAAAAGATGAAAATTTTGATAAAGAAAAATAAAATATTAAATGGAAAATTCTCAAAAAATACAAGGTCAATGATATTAACAATAAAAAGTGAATTATATAATAAAAAAGATAAATACTTTGCATAAGAAGGAAAACTGAATAATCAAATTATAATAAAGCCAAAAACATAAAAAAATAAATAATATAATTACCTCATAATTATTTATGCCTTTTGAAAATAGTATCTTTTGAAAAAATATCTTTTACCGATTAAAATAATAAATATTTTTAGGTATATTGTTGACATATATAGATGAGACACATCTCTTGGGAAAGGGATGTGATGGAGGAAGGGCACATCCCCTTAGGAGGAATGAATATTGTTTAAAAATGGTGCATAGCCTCTAGAAATGGTGCGTTACCTTTTGGAAAAAAGATGTATATCCTTTAGAAGAGTTATACTCTTTAGAAGGCACTTCTCTAGAATTAACCACGTGAAGGCACCTCTTTAGAATTAAACACGTGCTATGTACCCATTTAGATTTAAAGAGGATTCGAAAAGGTTCTAGACAAATCTGGTTCAAATTTCTTTCCCCCATATTAGTAGTAGGAAAATGGGGCTAAATACTTTAAAGGAGCCACTCATTCAAGTAAGGTTGAGAACTAGATTAAAAATATATATAGGAGTGTTAAAGCATTGTAGGTTCTAGCCTATCATAATATGAGACTAACTACCTATATGTTGGAAGATGATGCTACTTATTGGTGAAAGTTTGCTATGAGTACCGGTTGTAAAGCCCTAACCTTTTGCTCGATGGGTTTTGTGCTGGTTCAGTTTTGACCTGGACCGAGTGGTTTATCCAGCCCTTTTCACCATGAGTCTATGCATTTTATGGCATGATTGAGCCGAGGCCCTACCCTCCTCCGGTGTTCAGCCGACCCACTTGGACACTATGTCTGTGCAGCTTTTATTTTTGGTTTTGAGTTGTGCCGAGTCTAGTTAGGTTTAGGGCCAAGTTTCCTTCAACTCTATCACTTGCCATGTATGTGGTACCCTTTTTGGATGATCCTAGCCCTTGCGGAACCCACGACGAGTTTCTCGAGGCCGCCCTAGCTGCGTTGGGGTGTAATTCCTAAGGTGCATGCAACTGCACTAACCCCCCTCCCTCCCTATCGTTTTTCATTTTTTTTGGGCGCAAAGGCTCTACGCCAACGTCCTTGCACCCACACTTGTATCCCAACTTTTCATGTTGCTCAGTTTAGCAGCCTCATGTGGTTTTGGTTGGCATTTTTTGTAGTCCGGCTTAGCAGAGGCCACCGCCCTTACAATGGGTTGGCACCCTAGCTCGAGGGCAATTTTCTAGCTTATAAATAAAATGCCTTTTTCCCTTGCTTCTCAACCTTTCTTCCATTTACTCTAGCCTTTCCACTTCTTCCTCAACCTTTTCTAGCCTTCACTAGCCATCTCCAAGCCAACCAAGCCCATGGAATGGTAGGTCTTGTGGTGGGAAGCCCCAAGAGATTTCCTCCTAGACCCTTGTGTGGTAAAAATCTCACCTTTCACCTCATATCTCGCGTATGTGTGCCTGTTTGTTTGCTATTTTTTAAAGTTTTTATTTTTTTCCTGATATTTATTTTCATGTAGATCTATGTCTTGGGAGCATTTAGAACCTGGTTTCATCATTATTGGATGTGTATAAAAATGGTTACAAACTTTTGAAATCTTCATGTGTAAGGATATGCTTTGTTTTGGTAAAAATTCATATCTCATGTTATACATCATATGTTTGCATGATGTTTACCTCGACTTGTTCATAAGAGGTATATCTACAAGTTGTACGAAGCATATTTCGTTTGATAATGCCTATATGAGCATGTATGTGAACAAAAGTTGGTGAAAAGTGGCAGCTTTACTATTTTCAGTAGCCTACCCGCCAATTTCCCTAATTTTTACACCATGTTGCAGGTAGTATTTGGATGCAATCTTTTGTATGATTGTATATTAGGATGTTATCTATTCAGTGATAAAATTTCATACTCAAAATGACATTATTATAAGGTCTTGAACAAAATCCTAAAATGACATTGTGTTTGGTGTGTTGTTGGTGTGCTATGTCATGTTCTGAGATTGTACTCCTTGGTGAGCTTGCTAAAAGTTGTCATTTAAATCTATAAAATTCACCTAAGGACTTACTCAATGCCTACCGGAAACATGTGAAGTTTGTTCTAAGTTCAAAATCATTTATGCAGTTAGTTAATATGGTTGGAGTGTACAGGATTGCAATTGAATCCTTAGTTCCCAAGCTCCAGCTACAAAATCTCAAATCCTAGTTTTTGCAGTCAAATTCCATGAAATTTTACCCACACCTTAATTTGTATCCCAATAACATCACCCTAAAATTTGGGATGCATTGGTTTAGTGGATTTTTCAGTAGAAATTTTCCAATCTAAGTTGTTCCAGCCATCTCTAGAAATAATTTAGCCAATCCCTTCCACTCTCGAATCCACTTGGGCCTAAACAATTAGATTTTGGTCTTGATATTTATAGGATTCAAGCCCATGGTGTTGCCTAACCCTCTGAGTTAACCCAGGCCCATTTGGAGTCTTCATGCTCATGAACAAACCTTAGGAAAAATGGTGTGCTGCCCATGAATAGTGTTCCCAACACCTTAGCCCGACCTTAGTGGCCCGAGTTTACATGTTGGCCCCTTGGCCAGCACATGGTAAAATTCGTATAGCAGCCTTAGGATGTCAGGTCCTACTAGTTCAAGTCTCAGCCCATTTAGACATTGTTTTTTCTATCCGAAAATTTGTCCAAGTTCAGTCCGCTGATAAAACCCTAAGTGCTGGACTTTCCATTAAGTACAATTGCATCTCTAAACCCTAATTAAGTTACCCGATGGGGTTTAATATGTTATTAAGCAAGATAACTAAGTAAGTTGTATATTTTATTGTTGTGCATGCGTAGAAGCTTCATCTCATTTTATGTGTCATGTTGGTTGGTAAGTGATTAGAGTTTCCTTTTCACTTGTTATGACTTGTGAGTGAGCTCGCCTAGTTAGGAGAAGGAGCTCAACTCATCCAAATCTATAGGACTCCCCTGGCTTGATTCTTTGCTTGCTCTATCATAGATTTGATTTACGATCATGGAATGGAGTCGGTGGAGTTTTATTAGATTCCACCAACTTCGGGTCGTCTAGACAATTTCATCTTTGGTTTAATAAAAAGTCAAGGATGAGACCCCTTGATGATTTGTAAACTCAAAATCCAGATATTTTATCATATCAGCCCAACCCAAGTCCTTATATAATATATATACTTGCGAGTATGACATATTTCCCTTTTGAATGCTTCTCTCTCTCTTCAAAAAATCCTGCTAGTAGTGAAACTCTGGTCATGCTGCCAATGATATATTGGGCATGTGCCTTGCACTGTTAATTTTCTAATATGGTGTAGTAGTTGTCGAACACGATACCAGTTATTTGTGTGATGAGTGGTTATGATATTCTGGGTTTTCAATAATTCCTCGTGAGCACTAGTGTGTCCACCAGTCACTTTGACATCATCATTAATTACTTTTAGACCAGTAATCAACTTGTTTGATTACTGATATTTTTCTTAATTATATGTAGGTGTGGTTCTCTTAGTGTTGGTCGGCAATGACGGAAAGATCAAGTAGCTCATAGTGGGGTTGCCGGCTATTTGTTTTGATACTATTGAGTTATCGTGACTATGCTTTTTATAGGAATGTAATTCAATATAATATGATCCTCTATAACGGCTTAAGGCCATAATGTGTAATAAGATCACGTGTTGATTAAGATTTGTTTGGCATGATGTGTGTTGAGTGCTATTAGGTGTTATTTTATTTAACTAACTTTTCATGTAGGGTAGTTAACTCTGGGTTATTAACTAACGACCTTCTGCAGATTTGCTTATGCCTCGGAGTCTCAGAATTGATGTTGGAGCAATCAAGGTACACTAAACATATTTGGTTGCAGTTATGTGTGTATTGAAGTAACCTGGATGGAGGAACTTATGGTTCATACATCGTGAAAGTTCACATAAAGACCAGTTGTTAGGGTATGATGCTGTGGCACTTGAAAAATGTCTTTGTGTTCAAACTTTTTGGTTGAGGGTATATGAGGCAGGTAATCACAACCCCTGTGTTACTCGTGATAAGTTTCAGATCATCATAAGACTAAGAAAAAGATACCTAATTCAAAGGTTAGAACTAAGTATAAGAAACGGATTATGTATGAACATTGTGAAAGCATAACCTCTTAACTACATTGGAGGTGTTGACTTTGTGTAGCTTGGAGAGTTCATTGTATCGTAAAGTCACCCTCTCAGTTATCGAAGAGGTGCTGCCTCTCGTGTGCCTGGAGTACTCATATTAGGAACAGTAAGTGTAAGAGTTTCCCTATGATAGTATGATTAGCATGTATTGTATGAAATCTTATAAGGTGTGTGTCTTAAGCCTTATTGAGGGTTGAGATCTACTTCTACGAAGTTTGTACAATAGTAGTTTAGCGAATAGATTCTGAATTATAACATCACACTTCGGTCCGCCCTCAAACTGAAAAATGGGGTGTTACACCAACTTTATGGATAGGGAGACAAAAACTATTTCTTGGAATGATTTTCGAGTTGTATTCAATTTGTAATAATATCCAGCTCATATCAGGGAACAAAAAGAGGGAGTTTACCAATCTGACCCAATGAACCATTATTGTTAGAGAATAGGAGCAAAAGTTTATTCAATTATAACGTTTTAATCCTGGCCTTTGTACTTTTGAGGAGGAACGAGTTAACCAATTTGCTCGTGGATTGTAATTTGCACTGAAAGACAAAGTAGCTAGCTAACAACCCACTAACTTTGGTTGATGTAGTAGCTAGGGATTATTTGGAGCATGAAGTTCTAAAGGAGTAGTATGGTTCAGTTCAGAGATCTAGTAGGGATGACAAAAAGGTCAAGAATGTCTCCAATAATGATACTACCATTTAGAGTACTCACATGAAGCAAGAGGGGAATGGAAGATTTGATAACAAGAGGAAAAGAGATGATACTCAACCATCTAGTAAGGACTTTCCTACTTGTCAGTGGTGCGGTAAAAAGCGTGGGGAAGTGTGCTTGAAAGCTTCCAATAAGTATTTTGCATGCGGAGAGCTTGGCCATGTCAAGAAATTGTGCCCTCAGGTAAAATCTATGGAGAGGCAACCAACAACTATTATGGCCAAGAGCAATGCGACAACTCCTGAGGAGTCTAGCCAGGACAACCTTGTCCAAAGTATGATCACTATTTGCGATACTCTAGCTTGACTGTTATTTGATTCAGGTTGCATTCATTCATTCATCTTATATAAGTTAGTTATAAAGTTAAAATTTAAACCTATGACATTGGATTCATCAATGCTTGTGGAAAATTTCAATGGTCATAAAACCTAGTAGATAAGGGAGTAGAACTTGAACACATGAAAATACAATATGATATTGTAGTATGGTACTTTTTTTGTTTTGTTTCAGGGGAATTGATGTAATCTTAGGGTTGGACTTGTCACGTAAGAACTATGATATCTTAGAGTGTAAAACTAAAAGATTCATATAAACCCTGAAGGTGAGAAAACAATACTCCCCACTATTATCACTTCTATGACACTTAAGTGGCTTCCTGATTTCTTTCTCAACCAAAGTGTGAAAAACCTTGAAGATGTCAAACACAATACTCTTGTTTTTCATAGCATAAGCCCACACCTTTCTAGAAGCATCATTAATAAAAGTGACAAAATATCAAAACCTGCCGAAGGATTTCACGTCCATAGGCCCACACACATCCATGTACACCAACTCAAGAACGTGACATTTCTTTATATTTGATATGACAGAGGATGTTTTATATTGTTCGCCCACCAAACAATGGTCACAAGGGTTAATTAAAGTACTCTTGACTTTGGGAAGGAAATTTTGCCTCTTTAGTGTCTCTATTCCCTTCTTACTCGTATGCCCCAATCAATGGTGTCAAAAATCAACAATAGAATTGGGTGAAGAAATATTAACTTCTGCTCGAACTAAACTTGTGTCAGTCTAGCATAGACCAGTACTTATTAATAAGAGAGCCTCTCACAAGCTTCCATACACCCTAAGCAAAGTGTGAAACATAGCCTTCATCATCGAGTATCTTAATAGACAATGAGTTCATCATCAGATCTAGAACGTATTTGACATTTTTTAGCAATAACCTATAATTAGCATTTGTTACCACGTGCACATCTCCTTGCCCTATGATTTTAGAAGTGCCACTATTTCTCATCCTCACTAGTCCCATGTCTAAAGCTTCATAGGTAGTAAAAGAATTTTGGCTTGGAATTGTATGAAAAGATGCACCCAAGTCAATTACCCAACTTGCATCACAATCAGCAATCAGACATCCATTTCCATAGTTACTCGTAATAACCAACTCATCACGTGTTGCATTGGCATTTGGACCATTTTGACACTTATTGTCCTCTTTTTAATTCTTCCCGAGTATCCCATAGTCCTTGTGACATGTCTTGTCACAATATTAGTACTTTAAGTCCATCCTAGACCTTGATTTGCCTCTACTCTTGTCCCTTATATTTGTGTTCCTACTCCTTGAGCTACCCCTTTGTTCTTTTGACCCTAAATTCTAAGAACACCTTGTCCTTTAAGGCTAAGAAGATGTCTAACTTTGAAATCTCATCCTTCTCAAAATGAGCATTTGTCATCTTGGCCAGTTTGAACCCCCTAGCATAACCATCCTTTACCAATCTGACATGCATTTCACTTTCTACATTACAAAGTTCCTTCCATCAAATTTAGGAATTTCAAACTTTGTGCTCTTGGACATCTTGCCAACATCAACACAGACCAACATAAATCAACTAGAAATCAAGCAACCAGGATCAAATAATCAAATTTTATGAATTGGGCTCTGATGCCACTTAAATCCTCAAACAATTTGATTTCTAAAGAATAAGCAACAAGAAATAACCACATATCACAATAAATTAAAGCATAGTTTAACAACATATTCTTATAGAACTTGCTACATGAATTAACAATCATGCTAAGTTAATTACAAACATATAAACCTCTATAAAATCATGACACATCTACTTATCAACATTATTCCATTATGATTTACATGTAAATATAAGTATTATCATAAATTCTTAATTTTAACAAATTTGGCATGTAGAATTCTTTCCTTCTCATGCAAACCATGTCCAATAAGCTCAATATCCGAAAACTCAATAAACTACATCATACCATCGCCAAATCACGCAATTTTCAAATGTCTTAATATGACAATTCATTTAAAAACTAATGTGTAATAAATTAAAACATGATATATGCATGTCTTTGTATGTAAATCAACTAGAATACGATGATTTACGATGAAAAAGACAAGAAAATGAAGGAATTACTTAGCCGTAGCCATCCCTTCCTTTCTCCTCCCTTAGACAGTCACGCCTGAAAATTGTAGAGAGGGAGGGGCGACCTCTCTCTGGCTTTATATATTAGAGTTTTTACTTAACAGGGTATTTTGATAATTTAATAAAAATACTTAAAATACATAATTAAATATTTTATTCCCTGATTAATAATAATTAATAATTTGAAATAAATTTTACTTAATTATTTTACCCGGTCTAGCCCCCCAAATGATTAAATAATCAAATAAGGACCTCAAAACCTCAAACTGTTTTTTATGTTCCCCTACCGTGCCTTCTATAATGGAATCAACTCCGTAACAGTCATGATAAGGTGATGGTCCAAAATGATCCGCTGCTCGCAGCCAAAACTCCGACCAGGGTAACAAGCCTTAATGAACATATAAAACAATATACCAAATTTGAGCATGATCTTGCTGGTGAAAAGTAGCTGAAGTAACCTGATCTTCTTGAGAAATTTCGTGACGCCAGAAATCATGCTCCGCTTGATTCAACCAATATCCTGGCTCTGAGTTTTTATCAAACGTTGGAAATCCTAATTTGATATTCTTTAAAAACTTACTATGACTAAACTCAAATATACCTCGAAAACTTTGTTCCGGTTGAAATTCGTCGGTCGCAGAAGGTTGTCTCCACTCTGTCTTCGTTGCGATGGGCCTGGATCATGTGGACTTCCCAACCGTGCCAATTGCTCTTTGAATCGGACCCAGCGCCATGTCAATCTTGTTAAACCTCGCTTCCAAGATTTGATCTTTCATGACTAGATGAGTCTCGATCTTGTTCAATCTCGATCCCCACTGATCCCCCTTTGATACTATCATGCTATCGATCAGGATCATCGTTGGATGGGGTGAGCAATCGATAGATATGATCCGGAACTGAAACGAAACTCAATTCGAAATCAACCGAAAAATTTCGGTTCGGTAATTTATTAAAAAAGATTTATTCAATTATTTAATTAAAATTATATCACTATTTTAATTTAGATAATCATTTAGTAAGTAATTTTAAATATATATCATATTAAATAAATAAAAATTTATTATAAAACTATTATAGTTTTACAATAACTAGTATAAATATAAATTTTATAATATCTTATTAAAAATTTCGGTCATTTTGATTAATTCGGTTCAATTTAATCCTAAACAAAAATAGTCATATGACATTTAGTTTGCGTATTGCCAGACCGAAAATCGAATTTTTAAATACTCACCCCGGCCAATGGAGCTGTGGGAGATTGGACGATCAACTGCCCTTTCTTAGAAGCCATGATCTAAAATAAAAATTCGATTTGGACAGCTCAAAGAAGAAAGAGAGAGACAACGTAGAAAGAAAATACGCTAAAATTGAATTCAAGTTTTTGTCATACATTCCACTCCGTTCTTCCTCCTCTTCATAGTATTTGTTTTAATACACATGCACAAGCAGGAAAATCGAAATTCAAGCAAATTTAAATCTTAACTGCAAAACTAACTAATTCTAATCCTGACCCTTTTTCTTTTCATTTTTTACAAACTGCCCCTTTGATTGGATTGATACTGTAACACAAACTAAATTGAACGCTTATTTAATTTGAATTTAAGATGACCTGATTTGATTACACATACATTCCTCTGTCGGCCTATATTCACTCCAAACCGAATAGACCGAGACCGAAGCCAACGAAATATTGGTTTTAGTTACCCTTTGCAAAGCTGGATTGGTTTTCTATCTGTAGCATGAGGTTCGAAAGGATATTACGATGGTCAATTGAACAAAATCTAACATACAATTTTCTAAAAAATAAAATATTTATTTTTACTTGATTATCATTTAATCACTTGATTTGCTTGTTGCGACTTTGAATTTATGCTATTTAAATTTTCTAAAAAATAAAATGTTTGGATCGTTTGTCTAAGAAGCTTGAGATGTTATTTATGCCCAAATACATAATTTTAATGTGATTCTTGGAATACGATATTATAAGTTAAATCAAGATTTCAAATAAAAAAATTGAACCAATCCCAAGTGACGGAAATACTTTGATTTGGTTTGGTTTGGCATTAGGCATCTTTTGTCAATGGGTTTAAATTTTGTCGACCAAACCATGTTTTTTAAAATTTGATTCAGCTATTGGTTAATCAAATCTAAATTGACCAAATATACGCCCTTGATATTCTCAATCTTTGAGAGTCATTGAATTGTAACCATAGTTTAACTCTTTTTTATTTCATAAACTCTTTTAAGGCAGCTCTATCCGTTCTAAAATTGCACTCCTTGTTAACAAATTTGATGATCGACTTATTGAGTTAAATAATATAAATTATTAAAGCATATTATTTTCTTTAATTTAGTAAAAATCAACATTTTAAATTAATGTAAATAATATATATATACACTAACATGGAAATGATAAAATGTGAAATTTTTTACTTGTAAACTTTGTGAACTTACTTCAGGACCGTTAAATTTTTATCTAACGGTTTATGTTTAGTAGTAACATATAAGTAGTTATGAGTAGTTACTAAAAAATCGACTATTGTCAACTATTAGATGAAAAATTAAGATGTGGATTTACAAAGATCACAAGTTAAAAAAGGTTCACACTATATTATTTTCTTATGTAGACACCGTAAGAAGCAAGGGCATTATTGTTAAATATATTTTTACTGTAAAAGCCAAATTTTGACCGTGAAAATTCTTTACCGTCAATCAGTTGATGGTAAAGGTTCGACGGTAATAATTTACATGTAAAAGTCATGGTCAAATAATTTTTGAAGGCATGTTTACCGTCAAAATCGATTTTGACGGTAATGAGCTGTACCATGAAAAACTGTTGACGGTAGCGCAAACAAAAAGTCAATCTTTAACTCTTTATGTTTTTACCTTTATCATCAAACGATGGTGTAACTGACATTAAACTTTTTATGAGTCATTCTTTCTTTACCTTTACCATCAAATTTTATATGGTAAAACTGATAGTAAACTTCTTTTAAAAAATTCATTGGCCTTTACCATCAAAATTCAATGATAATAATTGGCAGTATTTTTAAAAAAAACCAAATGGCATGTTGCTTTATATTGCTATACCAAAACCTATTTAATAAAAACTATAACATTTGTTATAAATAAAAAGGTAAAAAATAACTTTTAAAGTTGAAAGTTAGCTACATCTTTCTTGTAAAATAAAATTTTTCATCTTGTTGGCATCTATACATGCAAAATACACATTACAAAAAAATTCTCTTCTACATTGATTACAAATTCTTCACGGGCAGAGTGGTCACACTAGATGTATCTCCATCCGCCACCCCAAAATCCCAGGAGCAACAAGGTCACATTCTTGTCAAACCATGCTTCAATCTCCTTCCATATCCTCCTCATCATGGGGCCTCGAACAAAAAGTCAATCTTTAACTCGAAAGCATCACCTGCAAATATCAAAAGGAATAACCACAAGAAGGTAGAAACTATTTCTACCAGTCAGAGTATCACCAACTTCATTGACGCCAATGAATGACACACCTGATATGAGATCACCAAGAACCTCATTCGTCTCAAGATAAAACAGCTCTTCATATGTGTTGAAGAGGATGGTAAGAGGGAGGGGAGAAAGTCTTCAATGACTGACGAAGACATTTTGAAGTGGGGACTAAGAAGTTATGTGCATTGTGATTTGCATAATCAAATTACACTGTGCATGTTTGCCCAATCACATGCTTGCCCATAATAAGAAGACCAATAGATCAAAGTGCAAGTCTTTCCAGAGAAGCCGTATATTAAACAAATTTTAGCCAGGGGAATTAACATAAACTTAACAATCTAGTATTCGTATATAACATAGTATATAGACAAAAAGCATTTGAAGGACATGTATCCCATGTAGAACACATGAACAACAGTATATAATCAACTAGGAAGACCCAAAATGTCACACTCAAAATCGTACGAGATCAAAAAGTACACAAAAGAGAGGCATATCATACTGTTGTAACACCGATATAAGAGATCAAAAAGTAGCAAGGAAGGAGAAATGTAAAGAAAATGATATAACCTGAACAACTAAATGTAAGATGGAGGTGGCGGTGGGGGCGGAGGCATGCTATCATCTCTGCATAGGTCAAGAAAATAGTGTCGACACCACTTTGCAAACAAGAGATGCTCATGCTCAGCTTGCTGCTCTTCCCAGGGGCGCTCACGCTCTGCTTATGTTCTAGCAACTGGGCAGTAACTAGTCCTAGTTGTTCAGCCAACACTCGACTATTTTCTTCAGCCCTGTCATCCAATACTTCTTGCACTTTTTGTTCAATGCGTGCATCCTCTGTCTCGAATAGTGTGCTAGATTATCTACCTCCTTGCCATTTCAAGCTCCATGAGGTGGATACTTTCATACAGGAGTAGGAGGCGGCAGCTGGTTTGGGACCACTTAGTCCACATCAAGTCGAACTGCAACCTCTTGTTCAGATTGATGAGTAGATGAATCAGCCCGAGAGGATGAACAACGAAGGTGAGGACTACCATGCCCTCGTGGTGCCATGAGTGGAAGCAATAAGGCCTTGCTTTAAAATGAAAGTAAAACTGGATTTGCCTTGCCTCTAGAATTTAAGGCTGGATGTGCTCAAAAGTAGGAGAGCAACTCCTTAAAGCATGTCGTTCAATGACAAAGGGCTTCGTGTGCGAAGAAAGCCAACAAGACGTTTTGAGTGGGTGGGCTCAACAAAAAATTCCCAATTTCATAAATTTACAACAGTTTTAAAAACCGGACAGGATCGGCCGGTCTAACCGGAATAAAGGGTACTAGTCCACAATCCGGTCCGTTTTGGAGCATTGCACCGGGTTGCAACATACCCGCTCTAAGTTTTTGATAAGAACAGCATGTTGGCTGTATTGACAAACCACCCGGTCCAACGCTGGACCAGATTTGTGATCTGTGGGCATTAATAGCATATGGTTCACACGGGAAAGGCTTGCTTATTTATGGATGAGAAAATTACTTTACCCGATTCATGTATAACCATAACGAACAAATATAATTTGGGATCACTTTTCCTAGAAATAGTTGATTTACCCTGGCGGCTGTGTGCTTTTTTTTGTCTCTCCATCGGTAGGTTCAATCCCTAACCTTATGGTTTCCTTGAGCCACAGTAGGGTTGCTAATTGAGCAAGCTAACTCGTGAGTATTTAGTGTTCGGCTCGGTTTAACTTGACATATAAATACTCGATCTCGATTCGATAAAATAATATAATAATATAATTTTTATATTATATTATCTATATATATATAATATAATAACAAAGAAGTGAAATAATTGAGATGGTAAGTATTCAAGTTGATGACTTCTGTGGGTTCAATCCACATTAATTATATTTTTTTAAATGAGGTATTTTTTACTTTTAATCGAGCTGAATTCGAGTTCAATAACAATTAAACAGTGTAAGTGTAGTCGAGCTCGAACATATAAAAGATATTCGAATCAAACTCGAGCATGTGTGTTCAAAACTCGTTCGATCTCAAGTTAAGTTCAAATGAGTTTCAAACTATTCGAGCCGAATTCGAACGCAAGTTGAGCTCGGCTTGCTCTCTCGATTAGCACCGTTTCAAACTATTCGAACCGAATTTGAACACAAGTTGAGATCGGCTCGCTCGCTCGATTAGCACCCCTAAGCCTCAATATTTTGGCTTAAAAAATCTATACCAATTTTACTTATAACACAATTATATTTAAATATTAAATTCATAAAATTTTAATTCAGTCTCTTTGATGTTGGGTTTCAAAAACTTCTACCACTTTATATGCAATTTTTTTAATATATGTATGCAAATGTACAAAATTAATTAAATTTTAATTGAGTATAATAATAAACCTTTACATTGATTTACTTTAAAATAAAATAATATATTTTGCTGCATCTAAGCAATGAAAGATATAATATGGAAAATTGTGTGGGCTAAAAAAAATGATAACAAAATTATTACATAAGATCCTAAAAAGTTGGAATAAATTATTAATATTAAATGACAATAAGTCTAAAAAGAAAATTGGATGCCTTTAGTTTAAAATTTCAATGAATCTTGTTTAATTTATAGATAGGCATTGACATAAATCTAGTGATATATTTCTTATTTAATTAAATCTAATAAAATATATTAATTTTGGTTAAACCCTGTTCAACCCGGTTAAACCAACTGTACCACATTCCATCTAAAAATCCGATATAGTTTCTGATAAGGTATTTAAAGCTATGAAAAAAATCTTTAACCTTTTACAAAACCTTCAATCAAATGTGTCCCCCCCATCATAGTAAAACTAATCTAATTAAATTAATAATAAATTCGGAGGCAGAAAAGTAAGCCATACATAATCTATGAATGAAATTAGTCAACTCAATTTCATCTGGCCATTTAAGAACTCTTTAGCCACTTAAGTGATAGTGAAGAACTGCATGACTAAATAGCACAATCATATCATGAACACCTGACCCACTCTGTTCTGATCATATAAGTGACTAAATAAAGAAAACCCATAAATATATCAGAGCTCAAACTTTATGAGTAACTAAATCATGTAAGTGTTGAAAGCTCAAACTTTTGACATACATAAAGAAAAACTAGGAAGCAATGGGAATAGCATATCCATCTATGATAAGCTAGCTCTATCAATCAAAAGCTTCACCACATCGAGCTTATTCATACAATACACGACCAAGGTGCATATTTCCAGTAATATTGGCAACAAGAAAGAAAGAAAGAAAACCACATCAATGGAAGAGACATACCTTATGCTATACTGGAGATGGTATCAAGCCCTGAAATCGCAATGCTACCATGGGTGAGTGAAGGATGATGCGAAGCACCCAAACAAATTGCAACATCCAATGCAGCTCAAATGTGCCAAACACCCAAAGTTAGCAGAAGCACTCTCAAATCTGCCAACATATACAACAGTGCAACCCATAATATTCAATCGCAATGCTACCATGGGTGAGTGAGGGATGATGCGAAGCACCCAAACAAATTGCAACATCCAATGCAGCTCAAATGTGCCAAACACCCAAAAGTTAGCAGAAGCACTCTCAAATCTGCCAACATATACAACAGTGCAACCCATAATATTCAATCGCAGCTAAAGCATAACAAAGACCTCAAGCATAGGGTAAAATGATTGCAATATAAATCATGACTAGAACCACTGTGTTGATTGAGTTGTCATATCTTATTTGTGCTTGTAGAGAAAGACAATGTTTCTATCATTTATTTTCTTTGTATTAGATAATTAACCAATATAGCTCAATGACATTTGATATCATGCTTGCAGTGTTAAGAAAAATTCCCAAAGTTAGAGATCAATAATAGCGAACACAAGTTATGGGAAAATAATGCTTGAAAAATAAGATAAAACAAAACCAAAAGAACAGAGAGATTTAATGTAGAAAACCCTCCTTTCAAGAGAGTCAAAAACTACGTGACAATAACAAACAATTCACTACTTCAACTAAAAATTACAACCATCAAACATATAAAGATACAAGAAGATTACTCACCCAACCTATACTATTGAGATTACAATATTTCTCTCTCTCAATACTCTGTATAAGATTAAACTAGTGAATAATATTGATCTATCTTCTTATCTATATATCTCTTTTCTATTTCTCTCTTGTTCTCTCACATTTTATCTTCACTTGTCATATTTTAAAATGAGGCAAATGAATCCATATTTATAGAGAAGTTTTGAGACCCTTCATCTTCCATAGAATAAGTTGGTATTCTGAGATTCCTTTAGCATTCCGAGTGTGACAATGGGCTACATATCATTAATATAATTACAAATATTAATAATCTTCCACTTGGAGTCCGATTGGAACATTCCAGTCTTGATTCTTCATCCATTTGTTCGTTGCATAAGTCCTCCACCTACATGTTAGTACAAGTTCACCAGAGTTGAGCAAAAGCTCAACTTTTGTCCCTCCACCGGTTTAGTCAACATTTCCGCCAGATTCTATTTGCCATCTATCTTCACCAACTTCAATTTATCTTCTTCTAACCAAGATCTGATAAAATGATACCTCAACTAAATATGATTGGTCCTAGAATGAAATGCCGAGTTCTTAGCTAAATAAATTGCACTTTGACTATCACTGTACAACCTGCAATCAACCCCATTAAAACGTAACTCATTCAATAAAGTGTTAATCCAAATATACTCCTTGCTAGCTTCTATAGCAGCCACATATTTAGCCTCAGTTGAATATAGAGCAACTATCTTTTGCAATTTAAAAACTCAGCTCACTGCAATTCCACCAACTGTAAAGATATATTCAGATGTACTCGTGTCATTGTCTCTATCTCCAGCATAGTCCGAGTCAACATAGCCTTGCACATCAATATTATCACCCCCAAACACAAACAGTAATTAAAAGTTCCTTTCAAGTACCTGTTAAGTGTTTAAAATATATAATATTTACCCATATTTTTAATATGATTTTGTACTTCCCGGGTATAAACATTATTAATTAAGTGATATTTTACTTTATTTTTGTAGTTAATTAATATTTTATTAGATATGCTTAACTTTGATGTTTCAATGCAGAAAAAGATGAATAAATTAAGCTTTGGAATTGAATGGTCATGACACTTGGCCCCACCCAATGGCTACAATGTTATGGTGTTCAATGGAGTCGAACAGTTGGAAACTTAAAGGGACATTATAATTAATTAGATTACGTCGATTTGTGAACACCCTCTTCGAATTCTTGTATCTCCACTTCTATATAAAGGGGTGGTCATTTGTTGTTGATCATATCTCATCTCTTGGCTTCGGAGTGTAGTGAAAGAAGTAGTTTTAGTTTTTGTAATTTCTTTCTCTTTCATAATAAAAATTAGTTTCTTCCTTTATATTGTTTTCTATTTTTATTATGGAGTAGTCTTTTATTTCGTTCTAGAGAAGAATGGAACTTAACATGATTTAATTGAATTCATTTCAAGCTTTTACTCTTTTATTCAATCGGATTGTTTGAATTATCATATTCTTAATGCTAAGAATAGATTGATCACCTATTTCTTAGATCACGAGGTTTAATTAGATTTCGGGAGAAATTAATTAGATTAGTCATTGATAATTCATCATACGACGAGTCTTTTGACTTGTTTGTCGTTGTGGTCGGAAGATACACAACACCGTATGCGATTGTAAGGCAATTCTTAATGCATTATTTTGTTGATTAATCAATTATCACCGGGAGGTAGAAATTGAGGCAAAATAATAGAAGCATGAAGGAGCGGGAGCCACCATGTCATATAATTATCCTAGATCGACAATCCGAGGGAATAAAAGATAAGAGTAAGATTTGATGAAGATTAAATTCATGTTAAGGGAAATTCGACTCTAGAACGAGTTTTATCATTTTAACTTCGCTTTTAATTTAAAGATATTACTTAGATTTAGTTAAGTCAGTTGTCTTTGTTTTGTTCTTCATTTTATTTTCTTTAATTAATTTAAGGAAATTCATCTCCCTGTGGGACGATACTCGAATTCATCATTCTATTACTTGTTTCGACCATGTATACTTGCATGTTATTGAAAATATTCTAACAAGTTTTTGGCGCCGTTGCCGGGGAGATCGAATTTTCTTAAGTTAATTTAGGATTAGAATTTTGAGTGTTTTCTTTTATTTTTAGATTTTAGTGTCTGATTTAAAAAAAAAGAAAAAACTATATCATTGTCTTCTTCCTTGCTATCATTTATTTGTTATCATTTGTTTATGCATCGATTAGTGCGGTCACCCTTGTTTTCTTATGATCCAGAGATTGAAAGGACTTTGAGAAACTTGCGTGCCGCTGGAAGAAGAGCACAAGAAGCCATAGAAGAAGAAGCCATGGACCCACAACAACAACAAATGCCTCCACTTCCACTGATTGTAGCAGTAGCTAATGATGACAATAGGGCAATCCAAGATTGGGTTGTACCTCTTGCAAGAGGGTTACAACCTAGTATTATTGCACCACCGGTGGATGCGACCCACTTCGAGCTTAAACCAGTTTTATTTAACATGTTACAAACCATAGGACAATTTAGTGGATTGCCTACTGAAAATCCTAATAGGCATATCATGGATTTCCTATCGGTTTGTGATATGTATAAGCAACCTGGTGTCTCTGATGACGCTCTCCGCCTTCGCTTATTTCCATTCTCATTAATAGGAAGTGCGAAAGAATGGTTGTCATCATTAGATTCAATAACCACTTGGGATGAATTATCTGAAAAATTTTTGTTAAAATATTTTCCACCTTCTAAAACTGCTAGATTACGTAATGAAATTTTATCTTTTTTGCAGTTTGATGGTGAGTCTCTCTTTGAGGCATGGGAAAGATATAAAGAATTGTTAAAAAAGTGTCCCAACCATGGTATAGAAAGATGGATGCAACTCCAAACTTTCTATAACGGGTTGTTGGGGCAAACAAAGAACATAGTTGATGCGGCGGCCAATGGATCATTTCTTAGGAAGAGCCCACATGAAGCTTTCCAATTGCTAGAATTAATGGTTCCTAGCAACCATCATGCCACACAAGAAAGGCATCCAAGGAGGACTACCGGAGTTTTAGAATTAGATGCACTTACTGCTTTATCTGCTCAGGTCAGTGCTTTAACTAATCAAGTTCAAAATCTTAATATGCAGGGACATGTTAAGGCTGTGGAGCCAAGGTGTGAATGGTGTGGACAAGGACATTCTACAGGTCAATGTACAACAGATCAAGTTAACTATGTAGGCAACTTTAATAAGAACAACAATCCCTATTCCAACACCTACAATGCGGGCTGGCGCAATAACCCCAACTTTTCATGGAATAATTCTCCACAACCGGCTGCTGTTCCCACTAATCCACCACCATCACAGCATTCTCGACCTCCTTCACTCTCTTTTCAGCAACAACCACAACAACCGGATTTGATCCAAATGTTCAATTCCATGCAACAAACTATGCAACAATTCATGCAGAATCAGCAACAACAACAACAACAGTTTATGCAACAAGTTATGGTGCAATTAAACAAGGAACCTAGTGAGCGACCCAAGGGTGTACTTCCTAGCCAACCAGAACAACCAAGGAATGATGGTCAAGAGCATTGCAAAGCTATAACAACCCGGAGTGGTATTACTTTACAAGAACCAGCTCAACCCAATGAAGTTAGGGGAAAGATGATAAGCCAAGCAACAAACGTGAACCCAATACATTGGTTAGCTTACTCGGAAGCAAAGGGAAAGAAAAAGATGAAGTACTTATAGATGAGGTCGAGGAAAAGGTACCATTTCCTTCTAGATTGAGGAAACAAAGTGATGAAAAATATTTCAAAAAATTTCTAGATATATTTAAGAAATTACAAATTAACATACCTTTTGCTGAAGCACTTGAACAGATGCCTAGTTATGTAAAATACTTGAAGGATATTCTAGCAAAGAAAAGGAGAGTATATGACAATGAAGTTGTAGCCATGACAGAGGAATGTAGTGCTGTCCTCCAAAGAAAACTACCTCCTAAGATAAAAGACCCGGGAAAATTTGTGATTCCATGTTCAATTGGAGGAAATGTTCATTGTAATGCTTTATGTGACTTAGGTTCTAGCATTAATCTTATGCCGTTTTCTGTTTTCAAAAGGTTAGGAATCAAGGATATTGCTCCTACCAACATCACACTTCAGTTGGCTGACCGATCATTGGTATATCCTAAAGGAGTCATTGATGATGTTTTAATAAAGGTTGACAAGTTTATCTTTCCTGCAGATTTTGTAGTGCTTGAAATGGAAGGAAGGAATGATGATATACCACTCATTGTCGGGAGAGGTTTCTTGGCAACGGGGAGAACACTGATCGACGTAGCCGCCGGAAAACTTACGCTTAGGGTAAACAACGATTATGTCACATACAACATTTTTAAATCCATGAATTGCCCAGATGCAACATATGATTGTTCTAGAATTGAACTAAGTGATAAAATAATGTACAAGGGGATCAGTTGAGTGATTCATTACATAAAGCCATAAATTCTCTTTGTGAAGAAGATATTGATGTGGAAGAAATGGTTAAAGTATTAGATTCGCAACCGATCTTGCCTAGAAGATTTAGAGTTGTGGAACCTTTAGATCTACCATTCCACAAATTGCTGCCATCAGTTGAAGTACCACCTATTTTGGAGTTAAAACAACTTCCAAAACATCTCAAGTATACTTTTTTAGGGCCTAATGACACTCTTCCTGTTATTATTTCTTCAGAGCTAACTATGTTGCAGGAAGAGAAGCTGATTAGAATACTAAAGGATCACATGTCAGCTATTGCTTGGACTATAGCAGATATAAAAGGCATCGATCCATCCTTTTGTATGCATAGAATCAACTTAGTGGATGGATGCAGTCCAACTGTAGAGCATCAACGACGACTCAATCCCAACATGAAAGAAGTGGTCAAGAAGGAAATTATTAAGTGGTTGGATGCTGGTGTGATATATCCCATTGCTGATAGTACTTGGGTAAGTCCAATACAATGTGTACCAAAGAAAGGAGGTATAACTGTGGTAAAGAATGAGAGAGACGAACTAATTTCTACAAGAGCCATCACGGGATGGCGTGTGTGCATGGACTATAGGAAGCTCAACAAGGCTACAAAAAAAGATCACTTTCCTCTTCCTTTTATTGATCAAATGCTTGATAGATTAGCTGGGAATGCTTACTATTGTTTTCTTGATGGATATTCAGGTTACAATCAGATTACCATTGCACCCGAGGATCAAGAGAAAACGACGTTCACTTGTCCTTATGGCACTTTTGCTTTTCGGCGAATGCCCTTTGGCTTGTGTAATGCTCCCGCTACATTTCAAAGATGCATGATGGCCATTTTTACTGATATGATTGAACATGGCCTAGAAGTATTTATGGATGACTTTACTATTTTTGGAGAGATGTTTGATGAATGCTTATCTATTTTATCTTGTGTTCTTAAACGTTGTCAAGATACTAATCTTGTTCTTAATTGGGAAAAATGTCATTTTATGGTACAGGAAGGAATAGTTTTGGGACATAAAGTTTCATGCCAAGGACTTGAAGTAGACAAGGCAAAAGTTGTAGCTATAGAAAAGCTCCCACCTCCTACATCGGTGAAAGAAATTAGAAGTTTTTTAGGACATGCGGGATTCTACAGACGTTTTATAAAGGATTTTTCTCAAATCTCAAAACCTTTATGTGCTTTACTAGAAAAAGATGCAATTTTTTATTTTGATGATGCATGTTTGAAAGCTTTTGAGACTTTGAAACATAAATTGATTTCAGCTCCCATTATGATTGCACCGGATTGGTCACAACCTTTTGAATTAATGTGTGATGCCAGTGACCATGCAATAGGTGCTGTTTTAGGCCAAAGGAAGGGCACCTTTTTCTATGTTATCTATTATATTAGTAAGACATTGAATGATACACAACGCAATTATACTACAACTGAAAAGGAATTGTTAGCAGTAGTGCATGCTGTTGATAAGTTTAGATCATATTTGCTGAGTTCAAAGGTTATTGTATATACCGATCATGCTGCGCTAAAATACCTTTTGTCTAAGAAGGATTGCAAACCTAGGCTAATCCGTTGGGTTCTTTTATTGCAGGAATTTGATGTGGAGATTAAAGACAAGAAAGGAAGTGAGAATGTTGTAGCAGACCACCTTTCTCGGTTGAGCCAAGCACACAATGTTAAGGATGATCCACCTGTGAATGAGATTTTCCCTGATGAAAATATATTGGTCATTGAAAGTAGTGTTGTCCCATGGTTTGCTGATTTAGCAAATTACTTGGTGAGTGGGAAGATGCCACCGGACTTGAACTTTCAACAAAAGAAACGATTTCTTCATGAGGCTAAGTCATACTTTTGGGATGACCCTCTTCTCTTCAAGCAATGTGCTGATGGAATGATAAGAAGATGTGTACCAGAAGATGAAATGGAGTCCATACTTCATCATTGTCACTCAACAGATTACGGCGGGCACTTTGGAAGTACTAGGACAGCGATGAAAGTTCTCCAATCAGGATTATTTTGGCCTACACTATTTAAAGATGCAAGACATTTTATTGAGAGATGTGATCGCTGTCAAAGGGCTGGAAATTTGTCAAGGAAAAATGAAATGCCTCTCAACTTTATTCTTGAAGTGGAATTATTTGATGTATGGGGTATAGATTTTATGGGTCCTTTTCCTCCATCAAACTCTAACATTTATATTCTTTTAGCTGTAGATTATGTTTCTAAATGGGTTGAAGCAGTGGCCTTACCTTCAAATGATGCCAAGGTGGTGGTTAAGTTTTTAAAGAAGAATATATTTACCAGATTTGGTACACCTCGAGCAATCATTAGTGATGGAGGATCTCACATTTTGCAATAGGCAATTTGAAGCTTTATTGGCCAAGTATGGAGTGAAACATAAGGTTGCTACCGCTTACCATCCACAAACTAACGGTCAGGCTGAAGTATCCAATCGAGAGATTCTTAAGATTCTAGAAAAGGTAGTAAAAGGTAATAGAAAAGATTGGTCTATTCGGTTAGATGATGCTTTATGGGCTTATAGAACAGCTTTCAAGACACCAATCGGCATGTCTCCTTATCGATTAGTGTTTGGAAAGGCTTGTCATCTTCCCCTAGAATTAGAACATAAAGCTTTTTGGGCCATTAAGGAATTAAACTTTGACTTGGAAGCATGTGGAAAAATGAGACTACAACAACTTATTGAATTAGAAGAAATTAGGAGAGCTTCTTATGAAAATGCCAAAATCTATAAGGAGAAATCCAAAGCATGGCATGATCAAAGAATTGTTTCTAAACCATTTTCTCCTGGACAAAAGGTATTGTTATATGATTCAAGGTTGAAAATTTTCAAAGGAAAATTGAAATCAAGATGGTCTGGTCCTTACATTGTGCAAACAGTTTTTCCACATGGTGCAATTGAAATTAGGACTGAGCATGGGGATCGATCATTTAAAGTCAATGGAAGTAGACTGAAACACTACTATGAAGGGGAGCAACTTTGGAAGTCCTCCATCACATTAAATAAAGAATGAGAACTTGGCGTCTGGCTGTAGACGTTAAACCAAGCGCTTCTTGGGAGGCAACCCAAGAATGGGTCAAGTGCAAATTCAGTTATTCATGATAATCATCCACCGACTAATTAGATATGAGGGAGTTCTCTTTCACTTCTTTTTCTTTATTTTTATTTTGTTCAACAGAGGACAATGTTTAGTTTAAGTTTGGGGGTGATGCCTTAATTTTGTTGCATATTGTTCATGCTCGACTCATGTTTAGATTTAGATATACATATATATATGTGTAGTATATATAGTTTAGTGTAAAAATTTTATTATGCAATGGTATTTTAGTCTCTTGGTTCAATGATAGATACATGTGAATTAGTCTTACCTTTCTTGGGAAAACTTGATTAATTGATATGAGGGATGAACTGAGTAAAAGATTGCAGTCGAGAGTTGGTTCTCTACTTTATAATATTTTCACAATCCTTTGGTTTAGATGATTTCAATGAATGGTTTGCAATAAGGATTGTACATGATGGTCATGACTTTTAGAATTTGCCATAGCGACTTTCGAGGCGAAATATTTGGTTTGCCATGTTGATGGAAAATGATATAGGCATTTCTTTTTGATGAGTTTGGGCCTTTCTTCAAGCCTACCTAATATAAATTATCCTCTGTACACAATTTCATGGCCTTTATTATACATATTTGTTTGATTACCCTTATTTTAGCCTTGGCCTTTTTATTGAAAATATATCTTGCTGCTTGAGTCCTAGCACCCTAGTGTTTTGAATTTGTTCTAAATTCTAACAGGGATGAAACTTTGAGTAGTATAGGGGGAAGGCATTGCATGTTATAGAGTGGTGATTGAGTAGATAGTGTGGACTTTCCTGGCACTTTGCTTTGTAGAAAAAAAAAAAAAAGAGATGAGGCAATGATCCTCCACCAGTAAATACAAGATGAAGCAAGAATCTTCCACTGGTTTGAAAGAAAAGAAAAAGAAATAAAACAACAGGTAGTCAATGGAAAATCAAAGCAAAGTTAGTTCTTATATTGGGTCAACTCGATACTATATTTAAGAAAGTTTGTGTCATATTGCTTGGGGATTTGTTGTACATGTATGTCAGGATTTAGAAAGGATTTTTAATTGCTAGGGTGCATATTAGCCTCTGATTTTTCTATCTTGTTTATCCTATTTTTGGTCCCTAGCCCCTGGCCCCGTTACAACCTATAAAGACCTATTGATTTCATTAAATTGGCATTACCTACATTAGTGGAGATGGGAGCGAAAGGTAAACATATTTAAGCATGCGCTTGATTGTATTCTCTTGGTTGCAGATGAGAATGATAAGCCAATAGACTATCACACACACATGGAGAGCTTTCTTTTGGATGTGATTGATGAAAGGGAATTTCTGATCTAATTGACATCTTGTTGCCTCTTGGATAGTTTGATTAAGAATCATATGAGAACATAATGGGGACTAAGTATTTTTGTGTAGTAAAATTTTCTTTGTTATGATGTTTTGCTCAGGACACGCAAAAGTTTAAGTTTGGGGGTGTGTTAAGTGTTTAAAATATATAATATTTACCCATATTTTTAATATGATTTTGTACTTCCCGGGTATAAACATTATTAATTAAGTGATATTTTACTTTATTATTTGGTAGTTAATTAATATTTTATTAGATATGCTTAACTTTGGTATTTCAATGCAGAAAAAGATGAATAAATTAAGCTTTGGAATTGAATGGTCATGACACTTGGCGCCACCCAATGGCTACAAGTTATGGTGTTCAATGGAGTCGAAGAATTGGAAACTTGAAGCGACATCATAATTAATTAGATTACGTCGATTTGTGAACACCCTCTTCGAATTCTTGTATCTCCACTTCTATATAAAGGGGTGGTCATTTGTTGTTGATCATATCTCATCTCTTGGCTTCAGAGTGTAGTGAGAAGTAGTAGTTTTAGTTTTTGTAATTTCTTTCTCTTTCATAATAAAAATTGGTTTCTTCTTTATATTGTTTTCTATTTTTATTATGGAGTAGTCTTTTATTTCGTTCTAGAGAAGAGTGGAACTTAACATGATTTAATTGAATTTATTTCAAGCTTTTACTCTTTTATTCAATCGGATTGTTTGAATTATCATATTCTTAATGCTAAGAATAGATTGATCACCTTTTTCTTAGATCACGACGTTTAATTAGATTTCGGGAGAAATTAATTAGATTAGTCATTCGATAATTCATCATACAATGAGTCTTTTGACTTGTTTGTCGTTGTGGTCGAAAGATACACAACACCGTATGCAATCGTAAGGCAATTCTTAATGCATTATTTTGTTGATTAATCAATTATCACTGGGAGGTAGAAATTGAAGCAAAATAATAGAAGCATGAAGGAGCGGGCGCCACCATGTCATATAATTATCCTAGATCGACAATCCGAGGGAATAAAAGATAAGAGTAAGATTTGATGAAGATTAAATTCATGTTAAGGGAAATTCGACTCTAGAATGAGTTTTATCATTTTAACTTCGCCTTTAATTTAAAGATATTACTTAGATTTAGTTAAGTCAGTTATCTTTGTATTGTTCTTCATTTTATTTTCTTTAATTAATTTAAGAAAATTCATCTCTCTGTGGGACGATACTCGAATTCATCATTCGATTACTTGTTTCGACCATGTATACTTGCATGTTATTGAAAATATTCTAACGGTACCTGAAAATCCATTTCACTGCCTTCCAGTGTTCTTTTCTTGGGTTCTTCATGAATATGCTCACTACTCCCACTGCATGTGCAATATATGGTCTTGTACTCACCATAGCATACATAAGACTTCCAATAACTGAAGCATAAGGTACTGTTTTCATGTGAGCTTTATCCTCCTCACTCTAAGCACCTTGTTCTTTTGACGATTGGAAATTACTACCCAAAGTAGTAGTCACCGGCTTAGATTCATTCATGTTGAATCTCTCAAGAACTTTCTTCATGTTCCCTTCTTTGAGATAACCACAACTTCTTGCTCTTCTTGTTTCGGTTAATATGCATCCAAATAAGTTGTTTTGCTTCACCCCAGTCCTTCATGGAAAAACTCTTGGCTAACCTTATTTTGAGATTAACAATTTTCTCCATACAAGTCCATGTAATAAGCATGTCATCTACATACAAAGTTGAAATAATGTAATTGTCATCATTTAACTTTTGTAGATATACATAGTGGTCCGAATTGCTCATAAGAAATCCATTATCCAACATAAACTTGTCAAATTTCAAATACCACTGTCTCAATGCTTGTTTGAGTCCATATAGGCACCTCTTCAATTTGCACACAATATTTTCTTTACCTTTGACTTCAAATCCTTTTGGTTGTTCCATATAGATCTCCTCCTCTAAATCACCATGATGGAAAGCTGTATTTACGTCAAGCTGTTCTAATACAATCCCTTTATAGCCACAATACTTAAAATAATTCTAATGGAAGTCATTTTTAACATGTGCAAATATATCATTAAAATCAATTCCTTCTTTTGACCAAAACCTTTCACAACAAGTTTTGCCTTATACCTTTGTACACCACCGGTTTTAAACTTGACTCGATAGATCCACTTATTTTGTAGAACCTTCCTTTTGGTGGCAACTTCACCAACTCCCATATATTATTCTTCTCCAATGATGACATCTCATCCTTCATAGCCAACTCCCACTTAAGATGAGCTTGGTCACTCATTGTTTTATCATAGGACTCTGGTTCTCCTGGATCAGTATACAAAACATGTTGTACAATTAAATTTAATTTCTGAGTAGGCTTCCTGACCCTTGTGCTCCTCCTTTGTTCTGGAGCAACAACTATCTCTTGTGGTGGCTCTGAGTCATCAATTTCACCTTGTGTATCAAAATATTCAGAATCTAATTCATCACCATTGGGATGATTAGACTATGACTCACCTTCTTGTTCAGTCTTTTTAGAAGATAATTGTTCCTTATCACTTGGAACAAATCCTTGATTTTCAGCACTTGGTATCTCTTCATCTGTCTCATCAAGCTCCACATATTCTTTTTCTTTCGGCTCCTCACCCTTTTCTTTCTTCCTGCCTTTGTACATGCACACTTCATTGAATACAACATCCCGACTTCAAAATACCTTATTATTCTCAAAATCCCACATCGGGTAACCATACTCGTCACCCTCATATCCAAGAAATTCACACTTGAGGGATTTTGAATCAAGCTTCTTTCTTGATTCCCTGTCAATATGTGCATGTCATACAACTAAAGATCTTAAGAAAAGAGTAGTCAACTTTCTTACCAGACCATACATCTTCCGATATTTTTCCATCTAAAATGTTTGTTGTACTTCGGTTGATTAGATAGACAGTTGTATCCACAGTGGCACCCCAAAGATGCAATGGGAGTCTAGCATGAACTCTCATGCTTCTCGCTCACTCTACGATGGTCCTATTCATTCTCTCCGCCACCCTATTCAGTTGTAGTGCCCTTGGCACTATCTTGATCCTTCTAATCCCCTGTTTTTCACAATAGGAGTCAAACTCCTTATTGCAATATTCTCTGCCATTATCCGACAGAAGACATTTCAATCTCAAACCTGTTTCATCCTCAACTTGGGCTTTCCATATCTTGAAAATGCTAATGATTTCTGATTTTTCTTAATAGTCTAGATCCATGTCTTCCTACTAAAATCATCAATGAAAGCAACAAAATAGAAATTACCTCCAAAAGATTTACCATGGGCTGGCCCCCAAACATCCGTATGAACCAACTCCAACCTTTTGGATTTCATCTCTCGCCCATCCTTTGTGAAGCTAGCCCATTTCTGTTTACCTAAAACATAGTCTTCACAAAAATCGAAGTTATGATCAATTATACCTGTCAAAACCTTCTTGGAATGTAAGATCCTCATCCCACTCTCACTCAAGTAACCAAGCCTTCTATGCCATAAAGTTGATACATCATTCTTCTTAACGGCCAAAGAAACAAATGGATCTACCTTGGTAGACAATGGGAAAGTGTGCCCACCGCCTTCCTCTTGATCAACACTAATGCTCCCTCACTGATCTTCCACTAATTATTTTCAAATGTGATCCTATAGGCCTCTTGGTCTAGCTTGTTAACAGATATAAGATTCTTCTTCAATTCAGGTATATACTTGACCTCCTTGAGAATAAGTTTACCTTCATCATTCATCTTCAAATGAATTACTCCCTTACCTTCAATTTTGCACTTTTGACCATTACCAATTGTTACATATCCAAACTCACTCTTGAAAATTATGCACTTATTGTTCTCGATTCTTTGTGAGAAGTACAATGAAATGAAGCACCTGAATCAATATACCATATATCTATGTTGTAATCATCATGAACAGATAAACAAAATTTCTCTTCATGATCATCAACATTCTTGACTCGCTCGGGACAATCCTTCTTTACATGTCCTTCCTTGTCACAAATCCAACAAGTAGGCTTACCCTTGAATTTTCCTTCGGATTTAGAGCGCCCTTGGTTCTTAGGACCTCTACTTTGACCTCTCCCGCTTTCTTTGCCTTTGCTTTTGTCCACTGACAAAATTGTGCCTTAGATGGATAGTGTGCTATCTACCATATTTCTCTTCATCATCTCCTGATTCAATATTGCACCTAGCACTTCATCAAACTTTAGTTGTTCTTTTGATGCATTACTTATAGATGTAATTACCATATCCCAACTCTCCGGCAAAGAACACATGAACATTAAAGATTTAATATCTTCACTAAAGGTCATCTCCACAAATTCAAGTTGTGCCCAAATTTTATTGAAATCATTCAAATAATTAGCGATAGATTTACCTTCAGGCATCCTTAAACAGACAAGTTTAATCAACAAAAATAACCTGATAGATGTTGACAACTTCTCATAAACACTAGCTAATGCCTCCATCAACCCTTTGACAGTTGTTTGTTTGAAGGCATGAAACGCCACCGACTGTGTTAAACACAATCGAACGATAGCTAAGACTTACCTATCCAACAAAGCTCACTCCTTGGCTGACATCGCTTCTGGCTTGGTACCTACAAGAGGTTGATGTAGTTGCTTCTCGTATAGATGATCTTCAATCTGCATCCTCCACTATTGATAATTTGTTCCATCAAATTTCTCAATTCTCCCAGTCTTGGAAGTGTTCCCCATGACTCCCACTTAAATCAAGATCCAATTGAATGAGACCCAAATTTCCCACAAACAGCACCAATTGTTGAAAAAATCTCCAAAGTTGGAGATCAACAACAACGAATACAAGATATGGGAAAAAAATGCCTGAGAAATAAGATAAAATAAAACCAAAAGAACATAGGTTTAACGTGGGAAACCCTCCTTTCATGAGAATCAAAAACCACGGGACAACAAAGAATAATTTACTACTTCAACCAAAGATTATAGCTAACAAACTTATAGAGATGTAAAAAAGATTACTTACCCAACCTATACTAATGAGATTACAAGGTTTCTCTTTCTCAATACTCTGTATAATATTAAACTAGTGAATAATATTAATTCCTCTTCTTATCTCTAGATCCCTTTTCTATTTCTCTCTTTTTCTCCCACATTCTGTCTTCACTTGTCTTATCTTAGAATGAGGCAAATGAATCTATATTTATAGAGAAGCTTTAAGACCCCTCATCTTCCATGGAATAGTCACCTCTATTAGTACTCGGAGATTCCTTTAGTATTCTGAGTATGACAATAAACTACATATCATTAATATAATTACAAATATTAACATGCAGTTCTACACAAATCTTTGCTGCAAATAGGATTTATATTATCGATCTTCAACCCTCGTTAAATATTGCCGATAAGATTTTTATGCAAATATGAAACATAGAAGCCCTACATCTTCTTACTAGACAATGTTTGGCAAACAGAGAACAACAAACAAAACCATCTGATCTCAACCGACCTGAATGCAGGGCAACGTAAAGCAAACATTTCCTTAACATCTTAGTTGAGCTCTGGAAACAACCATGCATTAAAAAGATTTCCATGGTTCCTGTATATAGGGGCAACACATACAAATGATCAAGAATGAAAGGTGAATTGTTAAAAAAAAACAAAAAATCTAGTGGACAACATAAGCATTAGCTAGTGGTGTTTTCTCTAGGAGCCAGATATGACCCCAATGCTAGAGTATGGGAATGGGAGGGCACAAGAAACATGGCTGGCCTCACTATATATATATATATATATATATATATATATATATATATATATATATATGGCCACAATGGACACATCAAATCCACCGTTTCACAGCCTTTTCATGAATTTTCAGAAGTGTATATAGTAATATGTTTCATGGATAATACTCCTATTATAAAATCGTGATCCAATTCAAGGTTTTATACTAGTGAATCGATTAGCTTAGCCGTCGATTCGAGTTGAATCAGTTTCAAAATACGTGTGTTGAGCCGAGGTCCACTGTATGTTATGAGTCATAAGGGTTATGTGTATTTGAATATATAATGATAATGTAAGTAGTATAATAAAAAAATTTATTAGAATATACTTATATGTCAATTTATCTTTTTTAGTGGACCATAGAATTAAATTTAGGTTGGTTATCGCGTTAGGAGGTGTTATTCATTATTTTTAGGTGAGTTAGTAAGCTTAGAACATGTCATTAGATGATTCTTAAGTATATTTTATTTTATTAAATTTTATTTTATGATTTTATGATTTATTTTATAATTATTATTGATTAAAATGAATTAAATTTTAATTACAAAATTACCGTTATTTTCTCTCCAGATTGTTTTCTTCTCTCCCCTGGCATGTACACCACGTCGCCCTCCTCTCACTGCCCCATCTCCGACGACCGGTCGCACTGCCGCCGGCCGTCGTCTCTGACCACCCTACTGCCATCACCGCCAACCTCCCCTTCACTCTTCCACATTTTTCTCGCTCAGCGCCTAGCTGATTTGCCCGTGCCCTTTTGTTGCCTCCTCCGGCTGTCGCCTCTCTGCCACAGGCCGCGTCCCGTCGTCTCCTGCCGTCCTCGGCCGTCCCTCATCGACATCAACGTCATCTGACCCGGTGCCACTGTTAGGGACAACGAAAGCCGCCGCCTTGGTCGAGTTCCACCAGAAGCATTGCATCGTTTTCGGGTTCGGCTGCCGCTGGCGACCCGCTATCGCCCGCGGCCAGTCGCTCGACCGAGGTGGGGTTCTCCTCCACTTATCCCGATCACGTGGGGACCTAGCCGAGCTCCTCCCAAGGTTCTCCTTGCCACACCGAGCCGCCACCTTTCTCTAGTCGTTCCAGTTTCCCCTCGCCGGTGCTGCCGCCGCCGTAGGATGTGCAACCGGATATGACCCTCCGGCGAGACTGCCTTCCTCCGGCCGATTAGACTACATCCCTCTCCTCGTCCATTACCCTACGGCTGAGTCTCCCTATCGGTTTCCTAGCCGGCCTGTGCGTTGCCGTCGGCGACTCGCCGGTCCAGGTAGACCTCTTCAAGTCCCAGCGGTGTACCCTTGCTCTGCCCTAGCAGTGTCTCTCCTTGGCCGAGTGGTAGCCATGCCCATGGAAGCCACGGCGTCACGTCCGGTTGTGGGCATCGATTTGAATTAGATTGTTTCATCTCAAGATTATATGAATGTTATTGCATGATTCATTGATGAAAATTAGTGTATTGACGAGAATTAGTAAAATGTAAAGATATGTTTAATTTAGTTCTAAATGGTATAAGTTGATTATTAGTTAACTATCGTATTAATTGTGATGATCATGTCCTAAACTTAAATTCTATCCATATTGACATTAGGTATATGTTAATGCTGATTGATTTGATTTTTAGTTCATGATCATGGATAACATAACATGATTAAATTATGATAATTGATATGTTATAGTATCAAATTAGAGAAAATATAAAGTTGGTATTAATTTTCCAAATGGTGTAATTTGATTAATAGTTGGGTGGGATAGCTAAATATGAGTGTTTGCATGAAAATGCTTTAAGGGATAGCATTGGGGAATTTATATAGGCAATTGGAAATTGAATTGTGCTAAGGTGTTGTTGATCATAATTGATTACGAATGCTATGATTAATGTATAATTAAAAACCTTGGATTTCTTTATTAGGGTAATATATGAATTAGTGATTAATAGGAATATGAAGTTGAACATAGTATGCTACATATAGCGTTGGATTATGGATGGAATCATAAATTATGTTACACGAATCAAAATGATGAATTTATGATCTAGATCGATGTTACCCAGTAAGTTAATAGATTGTAATTGGAATTGGAATGGATAATTGATTTGTATTAGTATAGGTGTTCTTGTTTCGTTATATAGGTGTATGTGATTCCGTTAATGATGTGAGTATTGTGATTAAATTGATTAGAATATGATTGGGATTATAATTACATACATTCATATAATATATGCATCACGTAGCTAGAATGAGTGCTAATATTTAGTTTTAATATATAAGTTCGGAGTAGGAGTTCACTGCCTAGGCGCATGACCTCGCTTGGAACTTCTACCAAATCCGCTTAGGACTTGCCTCTTATTTTTTGCTCTATTCTATGTGATTTGATTTATTATTTGCAAGACGGGTAAATTGGTGTTTTATCGCATCCCACTTAAGTTGGGCTATTTAATCAAATAGTTTTTTGGATTAATAGCCTTCGAGGATGAGATCCTTCAAGTGTGATTTAGAAAATAAGATCCACCAAAGATTCCTTTCAGGCCTATTATATAAATTTCTTCCCATGCCTATATATAATTTTATCGGATTTTCAGTGAAATGAGAGATAGTGAAACCGACTCACACGTACCATGAGCGGGTGCATACGCTAGTCACAGCGGGCTCTGGATTAATGAGTGGGAGGTTCTATTCCCACCGAATCCTGACAATTTCGCATTTTTAGTTCCTTACACCCAGAGATACGTGAGGGTTTATGGGTATTGTTTAATATACTATACGTCCGGACATGGGGTTCAAAGGGTATTGAAGGCAACTACCTTAAGAGTATTTAGCCTTCGTGTTCAGGGCTAAGAGATATATGAAGGAAAGGGAAAGAACCTAGGATATATTGGTAGTCTTATGGGATCAGTAAAAAAAGAAAACATCAAGAGAGGCATCAGTAGATAAGTCCACTCAAGATGCTGTTGGGTCTTGATGGCTCCCCATTAAATGCCCTTCTGAGAGTTCAGTAAAAGATATAAAAATAATTTTCTTTAAAATGAGAATTAACTCTCATTTGTCAACTTGGTATAGTTATTTTTGGACCTGTAACACCTGTTACTAATATATTTTTATTGTATATGTAGTGATTATTAGGACATGATATGTCAGCCTGGACGGAAAAGTAGTGACATCTCTTGCACACATGCATTGATGTTAGAATGTTTTATTATTTTTACTAATGATATAATGTTATGATGAAAGTGGAGAGATAGTAAGATTTTGGTAATGAAATGCAAATCATGAAGATGTGATGTGACATCTATTTTAGTAAATATGTTTAAATGTTAAATATGTTCAATAAGTGGGTTAAGACCCAATCTAAAAATTTTAATGTAAATGAGAATGAATAGATAAATCAAGACCCAATTCCAGAATATTCATGCATACGGGAAATGGTTATTTGTATAGAATAATTTTAATATTGTGTTATATATAAACTGTTTGATAGGGTGACTCTTTATTGCACTTTTAGGAGACACTCTATCCATTTTATTTTAAAATTTTTAGCTATTTTATTGTGATTGTTTTTTAGTGTGACTTAATTAATGTACTATCATGTTAGGTTCCGATCATTTCATTTATACATCATATTGATTATCTTCTATCTCAAAACATCGAGAGTTAGTTTCGGATTAACTAACTTACTCGAGCGACCCCTAACATTCCGATTCGGTTCTACAGTGAACAAAATTTAGGGTGTTACCCTGTTTGGCCAACATGGATATTATCCAGTTATTATCATAAGAGGCTAACTCTGGTTTTTTAAGAGAGAGGCTGTGACAGCAGGTGACAATACTCATCAACCCCAAACATGAAACAACATTCAACTAAATCAAGTCAAATCCCACAAAAAAATTTAAATTATGATAACCGATGACAAATTCCTAGAACATAGAAGGGATAACATTGATCAAGCATTTTAACATGATGTTGTATTACAAAAGATACAACTCGAAATCAATCAAAACACTGCAAACACAAAAATGATCCGGAAAAAGTGAAAAAGAAAAGAAGGGAAGGGATGGGAATTGATTACTGGGCTTCTTGGGTTTCCCATTGATCCTACGCAATCTTGAGAATGGTACCATTGATTGCCGTAGGAAGAGAAAGGGGGCGGCGGTCGCCGCCGACGTTAGAGGGCAGCAGCGTCTTCCCTATTTGCGGCGTAGGAGGTGAGGATGCCAACGGTGGAAAGGGGCTCGACCATCCAAAAGTGGTATGAGAGAATGTTACTTTTAGCTTTCGTTTATTATTTTGTCTACAATCCAAAAGTTTAATGGTAGTGACAAATTGATATACCGTCAAACTTATTTCAACGGTAGTAAAGTTTCTATCATTAAAAAATTATTTTGATAGTATTGCCCTTCTTCCTCGTGGTGCTATATATATACATTTACACAAATTATAGTTTTAAAACTTCTTTTTAACTATAAAAACTCTTCGACTCTACTCGACTCCTTAGCCTGTTGAGTCAAACTCCATGTATTATGGCTTACTTCATACTAACTCATTTAGTAAATAATTCCCAAAATATATTTATTTTCTTTTAAATTAGCTAAATTAATATTTTTGAGTGATGTAAATCATGTAGTAATTAATTTCAAGTGTCAAAAGAAAAATATATACTAATTATATATAATTTTCTATTTGTATAATTATAAATTTAATATACATAACTCTGCGTGGGCTTTGAGTCAAGTCCGAATTTCAAGTTTTTAAACTATAATACACATGCATGGACTTTGTCTTGTATGAGTTGTTATATGTATGAGTTGTCATAGAACATTAGATTTACTTAATTGAAATAATTGTATAAATGACTCCTAGATATGGATATATAAGTCGAGACTAAGTCCTGAGCTTTTTAACTATGATTGTGATGTATGTTCTACTTGTGAGCAACACAACATTAACCATATCTATATAAAAGAGCAAAAAGGCGCTCAGTAGTAGAAAAATGCTCATCAACGACGGCATTTACTATAATTGAAGGCCTAATATCCTGTCACAAAAGGCGTTTGTGACTGGATTTGTGATCTCACAGCCTAATCGTAAAAGGTGTAGCCGCTAATGAAATTTGCAAAAAGAGGTTGGCCAGGTCGCAAATTTATAAACCGAACAAGCTTATCTCATTCCAGTTTCAAATTTTACAACCACGGAAGCGGTCGCAAATGTGGTCAATGAGAAGAATTAAGGTCACAAATACAGTCTTAAATATTTTGTAACCGCATTAATAATTAAGTCAAATAGATAAGTAAATCAAATATGAAAAATATAAAGTCTAATACAACATCAGGTTAGCCAGGGAGCAATGTAGATGGCTTTTTATGGCCACGACGAATATCTTTGATCATAAGAAACATTTGATGAAGCATGATCTCATATAGTCAATCAGTCTGATCTTGTGTCCACCAATCTATCGCGCATTGCTCCTTCTCATCAAATGACTCGACAGGTCGCTAATCCCTGTCCTCAGCCTCCCCCTCATTCGCTGCTTTTCCTCCTCAGCCTCGGTCATGATATCTTGCCACAATTTCATCATCTCTTTTTGCACAACGACATGCATATTCTTATTGTAACACCCCAAATCCGGTCCATGCTCGTGAACTGAACCGGCATGTTACAGGCCCCGATTAGGTCGGCTAACCCAAACCCAACTCGTGCGGATCTAATCTCGGCGTCTTAAGATGAAAATACGACTCGTCATGCATGGATAAATGCTCAAAATCCTAACATGATACTACATGGATGATGTGCAAGGTAATTCATACAACAATATAATTACGATTAAAATTAGTAAAAATTCTAAGATACAACAGACAGAAGTCTCCCCTAAAAGTGCAATTAGGGTCCACCCTGTCAAAATGATATATACAAGTATATATGCATATATATCAACAATTTTATTAACACAATCTAATATACTGTAAACTCATTCTAGAACTGAGGTCTCAACCCACAACACTTCCACTGTGCACTCTATTCATGTTTCACAATCTATCATGTCTTAACATTTAATCATGTCACATCATCATGTCTCAAACGTTTAATCACACCATTCACTAGATAATAACATCATAAACACAATATAATCACCCAATCGACTGACATGTGTGCAAGCGACAACAATGCTCCTCCCTCCAAGCTGGCTCCTCCAACTCATGATTATTACCTAAATATGGTATAAAAACACGTCAGTAACGAGTGTTACTGGTCCGGAAAATAAAATAACTATAACAAGCTGGCTATGAGAGCAAACTCTCATATGAAAGAAAACATCATATACTCCACGTGAACACTCTGAAGGGCACTACTGAGGAGCCATTGGGCTGGAGACCCGGTAGCATCCCGAACTTACTGATCTGCTGCTGGTACTGTGCCGCTCTCGGCACTTCTTTTTCAGTACTTCACGTAAAACTTTATCCTAAGCCCTCTCCTTACCTCCATATTTCTCCTGGCCTTGAGCACGAAGGCCGAGTACTCTCAGGCAGTCGCCTTTAATACCCTTTGAACCACAAGTCCGGACATGCGTTGTACTAAACAGTACCCGTAAACCTCCACGTTCTTCGGGTGTGAGGAACTCAAACGCGGAGTTGTCAGGATCCCTCGGGAATGGAATAGTCCGCTGGCACTAATCCAGAGCCCACTTTGACTATCACGGCATCCGCTCATTGTACGTGCAGTCGGTTTCTCCATCTCTCGTCTCACTGAAAACGCGAAAACTACATATATAGGGCTGGGTAGGGGTTTATATAATAGGCCCGAAGGCAACTTGTGGTGGATCTTGTTTTCGAAATCATCCTCGAGGGGTTATTAATCCGGAAATCTGTTCGGCTAGATGGCCCGAGTTAAGTGGGATCCAATAAAATGCCACTTAACCCGTCCTGCAAATAATAAGATAAACATACAATAGAAAGACGTAAAACAGAGTTGAGTCCTAAACGGACCTGGTAAAAGCTCCAAGCGTGTCATCGCGCCTAGACGGCGAGCTCCTACTTTGTACCTACACATCAAAACTAAATATTAACGCCCGTTAACTAAATGATGCATCAAACTCGTCATATAATCAACACACTCACATAATCAAACCACATCCATCAACAGTAAAATAATCATAAATATGACAGTAATTCTAACTCATCCTATTCATACCAATTTTATTGTGCTTTTCTAAGTTACATCGTGGTCACTTATCATGTTCCGACTCGATCTACCTCATTAGATCACTTACTCTTCATTCACGCTTAATCTCATCATGCAACTCATCGTTTCATCCATAATTAAGCATTAATCACATCAATAAACCAACCCTAGCATGCCATGCTAACAATCATCAAGTTTAAATTATAAATTCAGAGGTAATTATACCTCACGTTGTCGGCAATCGGCGACGGCTAGGGTTTCGTCGCGCATCTCGGAGCTCGAATTCGGCCCTCATCGGTGTCCGACATTCGATCGTGATCGACTGGATGAACTCGTCGGAAGATCCGGCGAATTCTAGCAAATCCGGTTTTCCAACAGGTTCTAGCGGTTTTCCAGCACCTTCAATGGTTTTCCGGCGGGTCTCCGACGGTTTTCCAGCGATAATCACCGGCGGCATCTACTGACTGGATGGGGGTCATATTGGGTATCATTGGAACCGGCTCGGTGAGCCCAACACATCCACAACGTCGACGTGGTCGGCCGAGGCGGTGGCTCGCCGGAAAATGGCTAAAACAGGGCCGGCGGCGATGGGTAGCTAGATCCGGCCGGCTTGGGTGGCGATGGCCTCCGCTCCAGTCGGGGACGGTCGCTAGGCGGTCGATGGTGCTGAGGCAAGCACCTGATCGTGGCGGCGACGGTCGCCGGCGGCGGAATCGACGACACGACTGAAATGTAGCCGCGGCGCTAGGCGAGGCGATTCCGGCATCGCGGCGGCCTGGTAGCGGCCGGGGCTGGTTGGGGCGGCACGACAGCACCGTGGCGGGGCTAGGCAGCGTCGATCGGCGACCGGGCGGCGTCGACAGTGGCGGTGGCGACGCTGCACGGGGGCGGCGTCGGGGCAAGGGTTTTGGGAAGAAGATGTCGGGAGGGGAGAAATGACTGGGGTGGCAATTTCATAAATAAGACTTGACTCATCTCCGGCTCAAGTCAAGTATAATAACTAAGTCGTATTAAATTCTACAAAAATTCATAAAAATCGGGAAAAATCCCGTAAAATCAAAGAAACACCACAACATTATAATGATATGCTCTATGACTAACAACCCACCCAAACTGCCCGTAACGCATCCTAACGCGGTAAACGGCCTAAAACTAATTCTACGATCCACTATATATATATAAAAAAAAATGACTGGCATACTCACATATATCTGATAACTCATTCTGTTCTGCTGTGTTCATGACGTTATCATCATATACTTGGGTACGCATGACCCTCATAGCTCATACACACGACTGGCGTCGGCTCAGTACACTTGTTCTGAAACTGACTTGACTCAAAAATAACAGTCGAACCGACCGGTTTTGAATATAAAACCCCGACTCGAATCGTGGGTTTTACAATCTTCCCTCCTTATAAAAATTTTGTCCTCGAAATTTCAACTCAAGGAGGTTCTACTGAACTAATACCTAGAAGCTAGATATACACCAGTTATATCCTCTACTCTTCGATACCCATGTACCTCCTCACTTCCTGTAGCTACGACGTCATGGCAGGTTCTGCTTGTGATGCTGTCAATTTCAACATTCTGTTTCTAAGCTATCTGTGCCTGTTTTGACATGACTATCAGCATTCTCTTCTATTCTGATCCCTACTACTGTCTGTAATTGTTCTGACATTACCATCATCATGCTCTTCTATTCTGATCCCTATTGCTAACTCGGCGGGAAAACCTAGGTCACCCCTAAGGGCCTACGGGGTTGGTCAAGCATATACTCTAGAGTATCGCAAGGTTCTAATATGAGCTATGTCTGGGAAAACTACATCGAGGGTAAGACCTACCTGCTAGCATCTACCCATGCCTCTGAACCTCATCTATGTGAAAAGTCAACTACATGTACTCTCAAGAAACTCCATTCTATGTCCTACAACCATCCTAAAGTGTGCTATGAGTCTCCTGCTGGGTACGGGTGCATAAGCTAATGAGCTACACGGCTCACTATGGCCAGTCTAGATCCAACTCTCAGGTGTCCCCATATAAGGAATTGGACCGCTCACTGGGTCCTAGTTGACTCGGTCCTGAGTCAAGTATCTCACTCTGTTCTATAAGAGAACAAGGATATCTATACAACCACTAACTACTGCTGAAAGGAAGTGAGAACACCTGTACATACACAGTGTGCTTCGAAGAGTATGATAACATACTCTGCATGGTCTGTAGAGCCTGCATCTGGTCTATTTATCATATGCTATTATTTAAGGTTGATCTGAATTTAATTGATCTATTAAAGATAATTTTAATGGGCCATTACTATAGGTATGGATTCATATGTGTAGATACTATTTTTATAATTTCTCTTTTATGATGGGTTAAATTAAAATTACGAAAAATAAGGTTATAAATAAGGGTGGTCCCCAAATTCGTAAGCAGTTTGTCGTTTTGGGGTCCCATTGTCTAGAAATTTTAGTTTTGAAGAACCAGTGCTGAATTTCGAATATCAAAATCCAAAAGAAATAAAAAATCATTTTTTTGCTTGTATTGGATTCAGGTACGCTTCAGCTATCATATTCTATTTTCTTGATGATTTAATATGAAAAATAATAAGGTTTTATGGTGATGGTTTTATCATCTATATAATTTGGTTAAACTTAAAGTTTGTTTTTAAGTTTTTAAAGAACAACAAGTGACATCGGAGCAACTTAATATTAGATCATTGAGGATTAATTTGATTTGTGTTTAATTTTGGATCAAGATTTAGAAAAGATAAATCCCAAAATAAAATCTTATTGGAACTGTATAATTCCATATCACATCCAGATCTAAGGATTTAGGATCCAAAAGTAATACTAGTTTGTAAAAATGAATAAATTGATATATTCTTCAACTTATTGGGAGTTTCCCAAAATTCAGTACTAATTATTATCTTTGGGATATATATTCTCAAATTAAGGTCCTCTTTTGCGAATATATTAAGTGAGGAAAATAAAGTTACAAAAGTTTAATTTCAGAAATTTCCAAATAAAGATACTTTTATAACATTTTTCAGTTTTATTTTATTTATATTTAGGATTAGTAAATTCAAATTATGGTTTAGTTATGATTAATATTTTAGAACTTATAAAGGACTACAATACGCTATTAAAGTAGTCTCTTTTGTGGAAATTAATTCATTTTTTAATATTAAGACGGATGTATGTATTTAATTCATGTGAATATTAATCGGCCCAAAGGAAGGTTAATATTTGATAGAATTATATATTCATTAGCGGTAATAAATATAGGATAATTATCAAGATTCCGTGTGAATAATAAATCGATCGAAAGGAAGGTTTATTATTTAACATGTTTTATTGTCAATATTTGATGACTACACTAAGAGTACCACTTATAAATTAATATTTTTGTCCAAAGACTAAATATTAATGTTGTGCTAGGTATCTGTTGACGGGACTAACCATTGTTTGAATTATTAATCTAATTATGTGCATGTTATTGTGTTCTATGATTTTTGCTAACATGAATTCAGTTCCAATGCTTAAAGATAATTTTAAGGATTGGAATGAGAGCGTGATAATTGTTTTCGGCAACATTGAGAAGTGGGAACGTTCAAATCGCATAAGTCTTATGATAATGAAGCGTGAAATTCTAGAGACCTTTAGGGGCGATGTGTCTAAAAAGGTTACTACAACCACTGAGTTTCTTAAAGAAATTGAAAAGTGTTTTGTAAAAAATGATAAGGCTGAAACAAGTACGCTTTTGTCAAACTTGTTTTCAATGAAGTTTGAAGGAAAAACAAGCATAAGAGAGTACATCTTGGAGATGTTAAATCATGCTTCAAAACTAAAAGCAATAAAGTTAATGCTATCTGAGGATTTGCTCCTGCATTTAGTTTTAATTTCACTTCTGGCACAATTCAGTCAATTCAAGGTCAGTTACAACCGCCAAGGGGACAAATGGATTCTTAATGAACTCATTTCTTATTGTATCCAAGAAGAAGAAAGGTTGAAGCAAGAACAGGCAGAAAGTGTTCACTTGGCTAGTACCTATGAAGACAAAAATAAGAAAAGAAAGAGAGATAAAGAAGTTGATAATGATTCTCACAAGCAACAACAAAAGAAAGAAAATCAGCCCTCTTGATGTTTCTTTTGTGGTAAACCTGGACATATGGAGAAAGAATACACTAAGTACCACGCTTGGCATATAAAGAAAAGTCAATTTCTAAATTTTGTTTGTTCTGAAGTTAATTTAGTCTCAGTGCCAATACACACTTGGTGGCTAAATTCAGATGCTACTACTCACATAAGTGTGTCAATTTAGGGTTGCCGGAGTTGCCGAAAGCCAAATGATGCTAAAAGATTCATCTATATGGGTGATGGCAACTCAATTGTAGTTGAAGCAATAGAGACTTTTAGATTATTATTAAAGACAGGATATTATTTGGATTTGAAAGAGACATATATAGTACCATCTTTTAGATGGAATTTGGTTTTTACTTCTATGTTGTACAAATTTGGTTACTCTTGTTCATTTAGAAATAATAAGTTTAGTCTTTTTCTAAATTCAAATATTGTGGGTACAGGTTCCTTGTTTTTTTATGGTAATATATATTTACATGAAACTATTTCATCTTGTAATGAAACTTTGCATGTGGGTTTATGTGGTACAAAAAGAAAATTAATTAATGAGAATTCTGCTTTACTTTGGCACAAGGGTTTAGGACATATTTCTAATCAAAGAATTGAACGACTCATGTCAGATGGAATTCTTCATTCTCTTAATTTATTAGATCTTCGAGTCTCTGCTGAGTGCATTAAGAGAACATAAACAAACATAAAGAGACTAGGTGCCAATAGATCTTCAAGTGTCTTCAAACTAATATATACGGACATTTGTAGGCTATTTCCTAAGGCTTCTTGGAATGATCAACAATATTTTTTTACGTTCATACACGATTATTCTCATTATATTTACCTATATCTCATTCATGAGAAATCTTAAGCATTGGATATGTTTAAGGCATAAGGCTGAAGTTGATAACCAACTTGACAAAACTATTAAGGCTATTAGATCTGATTGTGGTGGTTAATACTATGGTAGATATGATGGATCAGGTGTACAACATTCAGGACCATTTGCCAAATTCCTAGAAGAGTGCGAAATCATCCCACAATACACAATGTCAAATACTCCTAGCATAAATGGTGTTGCTGAGAGATAAAACCAAAAATTAAAAGATATGGTAAGAAGTATGATTGCTCTTACTATTTTACCTGATTCACTCTGGGTTGAGGCATTAAAGACAACAACATATCTTCTTCATAGAGTACCGACAAAGGCAACAATTAAGACCCCTTATGAATTATATACTAGAAAATAGCTCAATATTACGTATTTACACATTTGGGGTTGTCTAGCTGAGGCACGGCCTTATAGGCCAAATGAAAGGAAACTGGACTCAAGAACAGTTAGCAACTATTTGTTGGGTACTCTGAATGGTTTAGAGGGTATAAGTTTTATTATTCCACAACAAGGTCATATTTTGAGATGAAAAATGCACAATTCTTTGAAGATATTCAGTTTGGAGGGGGAAATGAAGTTAGAGATTTTGTTTTTGAAGAAGAATCTATTTCTCTTCCCATGATTATTCTTGACAATAATTAGGATCATATTCCTAATGTTGTTCATGAAGCATTACCAGAATTACAAAACAATGTTGAGAATCACCCTAACCACAATCATCAAGTTATGCCTGAAGAATAAAATCAACAGCATCAAGAGGATATGCCATTAAGAAGATTCACAAGAGAAAGGAGAAATGCAATTTCAGATGATTATATCATCTTTCTCAAAGAACATGGGGATAATAACATTGGAATCATGGAAGATGACCCAATCAACTTTCATCAGGCCATGAAATGTTCTAATTCTCACTAATTCTCAAAAGTGGATTGATATCATGAATGAAGAGATGAAGTTCATGACAGCTAATGACGTTTGAGATCTTGTTCCATTGCCTGAAGGCGCGAAACCTATTAGTTGTAAATGGATATTTAAAACCAAGAGGGATTCTAAAGGTAATGTATAAAGATATAAGGTTCGTCTTATTGCGAAGGGCATTACTCAAAATGAAGGCAATGATTATAATGAGACTTTCTCTCCAGTTTCATCGAAGAACTCATTCAAAATAATTATGACATTGGTGACAGATTTTGATCTTGAGTTACATTAGATGGATGTAAATACTTCATTTCTAAATGGTGACATTGATGAAACAATTTATATGGTGCAACTAAAAAACTTTGTATCGGGAGATTCAAAGAATATGATTTGCAAATTAAAGAAATTCATCTAAGGACTTACGCAAACTTCTAGTCAATGGTATCACAAATTTCATCACGTTATTCTCTCATTCAATTTTGAGATAAATGTAATTGATGATTGTATATACCATACGTTTAGTAGGAGTAAGTATATTTTTCTGGTTTTATATGTTGATGATATATTGCTTATTAGCAATAATATGGATTTTTTGTACGAAACAAAAAGATTTTATCAAAGAAATTTGAAATGAAAGATCTTGGAAATGCATTTGTTGTATTATGAATTCATATACATCAGAATTGCTCTCAATGTATACTTGGATTATCACACAAAACTTATATATAAAAAGTGCTTAAGAGATTTGGCATGCAAGGTTGTAAACCAGGAGATACCCTGACATGCAAGGTTGTAAACCAGGAGATACCCATCTTTCTAAAGGAGATAAATTTAGCCTCAATCAATGCCCTAAAAATGACATAGAAGGAAAGGAAATGCAAAAGATTCCCTTTTCTTCAGCTGTGGGAAGTCTTATGTATGCTCAAGTGTATATGTGTCCAAATATTACGTATATTGTTGGAATGTTGGGTAGATATTTAAGTAATCCAGGATTTGATCATTCGAAAGCAGCCAAAAGAGTCATGAGGTATCTTCAGAGAACAAAACATTACATGCTTACATATTAGAAGTTAGATCAACTTGAGATCATTGGGTATTCTGATTCCGATTTGCCGGATGTCAAGATAGTTGTCAATCCATTTCTTGCTATGTCTACCTGCTTGCTAGAGGAGCTATTTCTTGGAGAAGTGCTACGCAGACACTTATAGCTTCTTCCACCATGACAATTGAATTCATAACTTGTTATGAGGCATCCACTCATGTAATATGGTTGCAAAATTTTGTCACAGGGTTGCGCATTGTTAATAATATTGAAAGACCACTTAAATTATTTTGTGACAATCAGTGTGAATTATTATATTCAAATAACAATAAGAGCTCATCTAAATCAAAACATATAGAAATCAAGTTCCTTGTTGTGAAAGAAAGAGTTCAAATTAGTAAAGTTTCTATAGAGTATATTGGGACAAACTTCATGGTTGCAGATCCACTTATTAAAAGTTTACTACTCAAGGTCTTTCATGGGCATGTTGCTCATCAGAGTGTTGTATCATTTGATGATATGTTACTTTAGTGAGAGTTTGTTTTGTTTGTGAATTGCAGTATTTGGTTTATGTTTTACTCTATTTTAGTGATCTCATAAAGTTAGACCAATTGAAAATAAGCATGTTTAGATTAAATTACATGTAATTTTCATGCTACACATCCATACTTAATCTATGTCATTTAATTATGTTGATGTATGTGACCATAGATGGGTTGAGTTATGATAAATGTAACAAAAATCGTCTTGATCCTATATTAACATTAATTAATAGACGAGATTGTTAATTTTAGAATAATAACTTATGTTATTTTGGAGTTCATAAGGTATATACAATTATTTGTGTGTATATATAGTCCAAGTGGGAGATTATTTGATTTTGGACATAAATCTATAATTGTATCATATGCTGTTATTTAAGGTGACCTAAATTCAATTGATCTAATAAAATTAAGTTTAATGGGTCATTAATATAGGTATGGATTCATATGTGTAGATACCATTGTTGTAATTTCTCTTTTATGATGGGTTGAATTGAAATTATGAAAAATAAGGTTATAGATAGAGGGGTTATGGTCTCCAAATTCGTAAGCAATTTTTCGTTCTGGCATCCTATCGTCTAGAAACTTTGGTTTTGAAGAACTGAAACTGAATTTGGAAGGTCAAAATCCTAAAGAAGTATTTTTTGCTTTTACAGATTCAGGTATGCTTCCGCTATCATATTCTATTTTCTTGATGATTTAATCGGAAGAAGAATAAGGATTTTATCATCTGTATAATTTGGTTAAACTTAAAATTTGTTTTTAAGTTTTTAAAGAACAACAGGCCCAATTCATAACAAACCATAATTTGTTAAGCAGCTAGATGGTATTCTATTTTCTTGATGATTTAATCTGAACAATAATAAAGTTTTATGTTGATGGTTTTATCGTATGTGTAATTTGGTTAACCTGAAAGTTTGCTTTTAAATTTTTAAAGAACAACAGACCCAATTCATAACAAACCATAAATTGTTAAGTAGCTAGTTGGTACAACATTGTACCAACTAGCTACTTAACAATTTATGGTTTGTTATAAAATATTTTTTTATTTAATGTAAAATTTTACAAAAACATTTATGATATATATATATATATATATATATATATATATATATGAGGGCGGGGAGGTTGTGCTGCACTTTTCAACAGTTGGATTCTACGCAACGGCTGGAAAAATCTCCCCTCCCCTCCCGCCGTTTTCCTTCCCGGCCACGCACTATCACCCACCTTGCATGCCTCACCATCAACCCCAGCGACGATCTCTGGACAGTGGCAAGGCGGCAACAACACTGGACAGTGGCTTCGCTGGCTAGCAGTGGGCGGTCGGCGACAAGGTTGCTGGCGGTTGGGTGGCGTGGTAAAACAGAGGGAGGGAGGGGGGGGGAACCATGGAAAAGTTGGGGGTAGTTTTGTAATAAAAACTTGACTTGGTCCCAACTCGAGTCAATGTTACGAAACATATCCCGAAAAATATTAAAAAATACAGTAAAATACCATAAAATAAAATAATTGAGTTATAACTCGAATAACATGCTCTAAACCTAATAACCCACCCAAAACTAACAAATAACACATCCTAATGTGGTAAACGACATAAAATTAATTCTGCGATCCACTATATATATAAAAAAATCAGCATACTCTTATATATTCTGATAACTCATTTTTTATGCTGCATTCATGACGTTATCATCATATACTTGGGTACACATGACCCGCATGGCTCATACGCATGTCAAAATATATGAGAGTATTAGGATGTGTTAGGCATTTTTCACATTAGGACGAGTTATTTATTAGTTTTGGGTGGGTTATTAGGTTTAGAGTATGTTATTCGGGTTAGAACTCGATTATTTCATTTAATGGTATTTTATTGTATTTATTTTATATTTTTTGAATTTGTTTCATAATATTAACTCAAATCGGGAGCGAGTAAAGTTTTTATTACAAAATTACCATCGTTTCATTTTTCATCATCAACCCTATTTTCTCCCCCACTGACCAATACCTCTGTTTTTGCTACGCCACCACCGTCGGCGACCTAGCTACCACTGTCACCTGCACCACTACTGGCGCCTTAAAAGTGACGATCTTTGAGATAGGAGGTTGTGAATTTGGGTGGTGGCCAACAAAATGCTGCCGACAACGGGAAACAAAGGAAGCGGCCAATAGAGGGGCCAACGACGGCTATTGAGGCAATCGGGCCATGAAGGGGATGGAGGGGCGGCGGATTTCGTAGAGCCCCCGGCTGTGCAGTGAGCGGCGGTTGGTGGCCAACAAGACACCACCAACAATGATCGGTGGAGCGGCAAAAGAAGGGGGAGTGGTGGGAGTGGTAGGAGTGGGGGAGTGGGGGAATTTTATTTACAGTCGTTGGATAGAATCCAACGGCTGTAAAAAATCAAGCACAGTCAACATGGCTGTGCTACAGTACATCAACCTTATTTCCTATATATACATATATGAAAATAATAGAGTGTGAACTATTTTTAGATGTGAACTTTGTAAACTTGTATCATAGTCATTGATTTTTTATCTAAAGGTTTAGATTAAGGAGCTATAGTGGCTAATTATGGATAGTTTCATAAATAACTACTTCATGTGAACCACTAGATAAAAAATCAACAATCTTAATTAAAGTTCAGGAAGTTCACACTTAAAAAAAGGTTTAAACTCTATCATTTTCGTGTGTGTGTGTGTGTATGTATGTATGTGTGTGTGTGGGTGTGTGTGTGTGTCTATACCAAAGTTAGGCATGAAAACATTTCTGCCAAAAAATTAATTTGGGTCGTCTGTTTCCAAAGATGGCCCAGATTTGTTGTATCTTAAAAAAAAATCACCCCCTCCCCTTATGCGCCACCAACTAGATCTGGCTGCTGGTGATCGACCACTCCACCTCTAGTGGCCAAATTTGTTGGCTATGGCAGCCAGCCAAATCTTGTCTCGGCTAGATCTGCTGGACACCAGGGCAGCTCCGGCCACTACTGGCCACGTTTAGTCGGCCTGCAACTAGATCTGGCTAGAGACATTGCACTCTAGCCGATGACCATCCACTAGCTGCATGAGAGTGGTTTATGAGTTTTTTAAAATTTGATTTAATTTGGATCATCTTTATAATTAAAAAACCCAGATTGATATGGGTGTAGATCCATTATATACTTATATATATATATATATATATATATATATATATATATATATATATATATATATATACTATATATATATATATGCGCTGCCTTGTTCGGCAGCGCATGTGTTCCGAATCATTGGATCCAAATCCAACGGTCCCGATCCACCCCAACCCCTCCCCATCCCCCACCCCCCCCCCTCCCATTGCCTCCTCCCTGGCCGCGGCCCGCCCGCCCCCTCGGCCACAGCCCCCGCCCCCACCCGCAGCCGCCCACCGCCTCCACCTACGGCCTCCCACTGCCCCCCACCCGTGGCCGCCGTCCGCCCCCACCCGTGGCAGCCGCTCGTCCTCACCTACGGCCTTACCCCACCCCCACTTGCAGCCACCCCTGCTCCCATCGGCGACCACCCCCCACCCCCACCCGCGGCTGCCCACTGCCCCCACCCACGGCCACCCGCCCCCCGTATTAACAAAAGTCACGGCTCCCCTACCCCCGCCCGGCACAACGGTCCCACCCCTGCCCACCTGCCCATGCCTGAAGCCGCAGTCCCCCCTGCTCCCGCTCTGTAGCCACCCCCCCTCCCTCGAGTAGCACGGGATCGAGTCAAGTTTTTATTATGAAAATATTTTATTTTTAAAAAACTTTATTTCATAATATTGACTCGAGTCGCATGAGATTGAGTCAAGTTCCGACTCGAGTCAATATTACAAAAATATTTTATTTTTTAAAAAACTTATTTTGTAATATTGATTCAAGTCGGGACCGAGTCATGTTTTTATTACGAAATTATTTTATTTTTTTAATATTTATTTCGTAGTAAAAACTTGACTCGAGTCGAGATCGAATTAAGCTTTTATTATGAAACTACCCTCCCCTATTTCTTCCCCCTCCCCTCTGTTTTGCCGCACTACCCCACCACCGGCGACCTCGCCACCGGCCACCCACGAGGGAGCCCCTCGGCTGCTGACTGGGGGGGGACTGCGGCTTCGGGCATGGGCAAGGAAGGGGCCGCGGCGCCGGGCAGGGGCAGGGGAGCGTGGCTTTTGTTAATAGGGGGGCAGGGGCGGCCGCCGGTGGGGGCGGAGGGAGGCCGCGGGTGGGGGCTGGAGGCTGCTGTGGGTGGGAGCGGACGGCGGCCATGAGTGGGGCGGTGGGCTGCCGCAGGTGGGGGCGGTGGGCGGTCACAGGTGGGGGTAGGGGGCCGTGGCCGAGGGGGCAGGCGGGCCGTGGCTAGGGAGGAGGCAATGGGGGAGGGGAGTTGGTTGGGGGTGTGATCAGGACCGTTGGATCTGGATCGAACGGTCCGGAACACATGCGTTGCCTATGGCAGCATATATATATATGAGGGAATCTACTGTGCACTGCATCCAAATGCAGCGCACAGCGGCGTTTTGATTGTGGGCCGTTGGATGAAAATCCAACGGCCCACAATCAAAATTCTTACCCAACCCACCCCTCCCCCTCTCCCGTTTTTCACCCCCCCTGCATATTTCTCCGCCGTCGCCCCAGCCCCGACCGCCGGTCGCCACCGCCCCCGCCCCCGACCTTCCCCGCCGGTCGCCCCCGCCCTCCCGTAGTCGCAGTCGCCTCCGCCCCCGCCCCCGGCCCCGCTCGCAGCCTCCGGCCCACCCCCCGCCCCGCCCCCAGCTGCTGCCGGCCCGCCCCGCCCCCACCTCCGCTCGCAGCCGCCGCCCCACCCCTCGCGATCCCCTCACCTGCCCCGCCACGGCAGTCCCCCACACCCAGCCCACAGCAGCGGCAAACACCCCCCCTCCCCCCCCGCGTTCCCCACCACCTCCCCGCCCCCGCTCGCAGCCGTTAACCCACCTTCGCGATCACCCCAACCTCCCCCCGGGCGGCCGGCGGCGAGGTCGCCGGCGATGGGGTGGCGCAGTAAAATAGAGGGCGGGGGAGAAGAAACAGGGGAGGGTAGTAGAGTAATTAAAACTTTATTCGGTCACGACTCGAGTCAAGTTTTTATTACGAAATAAATTTTAAAAAATAAAATAATTTCATAATAAAAACTTGACTCGGCTTGATTCGAGTCAATATTATGAATTAAATTTTAAAAATAAAAAAAATAATTTTGTAATAAAAATTTGACTCTATCTCGATCTCGATCTTGTAATAAAAATTTGACTCGCTCCCGACTCAAGTCAATATTACAAAATAAATTTTAAAAAAACATTTTTTTAAAAAACTTGACTCCTCCCAACTCAAATCAATAATACAAAATAAGTTTTTTAAAAAATAAAATATTTTTTAAGGAAAACTTGACTCGCCCCCGACCCGAGTCAATATGACAAATTAAATTTTAAAAAATAAAATAATTTTAAAATAAAAACTTGACTCTCTCCCGACTCAAGACAAGTTTTTATTACGAAACATTGATTCTAGTCTGGAGCGATTAATGTTTTTATTACGAAATTATTTTATTTTTTGTAAAAAAAACATGACTCAATCACGCACGGGATCGACTTAAGTTTTTTTATGAAATTATTTTATTTTTTAAAAAACGTATTTTGTAAAAAAACTTGACTCAATTCTATGTGGGATCAATTCATGTTTTTTTACAAAATTATTTTATTTTTTAAAAAATTAATTTTTTAAAAAAATGTGACTCGATCACGCGCGGGATCGCCTAAAGTTTTTTTTACGAAATATTTTATTTTTCTTAAAAATATTTTGTAATAAAAACTTGACTTGATCACGCGTGGGATCGACTTAAGTTTTTATTACGAAATTATTTTATTTTTTAAAAAAATTATTTAGTAATAAAAACTTGACTCGAGTCGGGATCGAGTCAAATTTTTATTACGAAACTACCCTCCCCTGTTTCTCCCCATCTCTTTTTGCCGTGCAACCCCGCCGCCGGCAGCCCGCTGTAGCCGCCTCGCCCGCGGGGGGGTTTGGGGATCGTGAGGGTGGGGCGGCGGCGGCGGCGGGGAGATGGTGGGGAACGCGGCGTGTGGGGGGGGTGTGGGTCGCGGCTGCGGGCGGGGCGGGGGATCACCGAGGCTGTCGAGGGCGGAACAGGTGGGGGATCGCCAGGGTGGGGCGGCGGCTGGGAGTGGCGGAGACGACGCGGGGGCGGGGAGAAACGGGCGGCGGAGAGGGAGGGGAAAACAAGGCGGTTGGGGGCGGGGGAGAAACAGGGCGGCGGCGGCGGCTGTGAGTGGGGACCTATTGGGGGAGTGGCGGGAAAGCCGGGGGGGGCGGCGGCTGCCGGCGGTGGCGGGGAGCATCGTCGAGGGGAGCGGCAGGAGATGGAAAACATTGAAAATATGGGGGGGGGGTATATATATATATATATATATATATATATATATATATACATGCTTACTCGCGCACGCGTTATGTTGGTATGCTCGTAGAGTCGCCCGGGTATATCAATGTTAATGTTGTCACAGGTACATTCATAATGTATAAAGTGGAAGATGGGTTGTCCATTAGCTCCATAGTTTAATAATTGACTTTTGATCGAGAGGGTATTATAAGATTTAAGAATAAGTTCTACCTCTAATTATCCGATAAACTAATAAGAGACAATCATTCTTGTTCATAGACTTGGGCAAAAGGCACAATCTTCTGGTTAGTTGAACTGGTACCCTCCACAAAAACTTTTAATTAAAATAAAAACGATCAGGGTAATTCAGTTGTTGTATATCTATGTCTCTACCAAACTTTTTCATAAATTTAGTTGGCATATATAATTATATTGTTTGGAGGAATTCGTCAAAATAATAAATTAGTTAGTCTATCTTTTTGGCAAACCGCGTATGTAGCCTTTTCCTGTTTTTTAAACACTTCAATTAATATTATAGAGTTGCTCAAACAACAAAAACAAAAAAAAGCTTTAGACTTAACAGGTTAACATGATATGATAATGGGTAAAGATAAAACTTTTTTTTTGACAGAGTATAAAACTTTATTTTTATTAGTTACAAATTACATATGCTATATTGAGAATATGGTTCATGTATATTTGTCCGAGCTCACTCTTCTGAACTTCTGAATTTGTCCTTGCACCACGAGACGTGGGTAAACTCTCAGTTTCTTGGATTTCGACAAAAGAGAGAGTTATTAGACGACTATGCGTGCAAGTATTACAATAATATAACAGATAATTGCCCTCTAAACAAAGTTGGTGAAAGCTGCATATTGGCGAATAATTAGATTGTATTAGTTGGGTGCCATGACGCCTACATATTGCCGAGTCCAATCTTATCCCCTGTTAGTCTCTCACAATCTCAACTAACACAATTACTTTGACTTACAAATAGGACACCAACCTAACATCCTGTATTCTACTTTTGATCGCTTCTCGGTGACTTCACCAACAAATAAAAAGAGTACCCCACTTAAATTTTATATACGTAGCGTAACAAGGCCCTACTTAGGGTCAATCAAATCTGTAAATTAAGTCAATCGATGTAGATCTGAATTTCTATCCAATCAACATATTAGGTTTAGTATAAGTACATATTGTTCCACATTGAGTTGAACAGTTTAATGGAGATGGAGATCATCAGCAATATGAATCCTCAAGCCGTTGCATGCCAAGGCCAATCCATGCAAAGCAATCCCACTCACCATCTTCGGCAAGGCTGCCTTCAATCTCCATGTCACCGTTTCTCTGCGCCTTCCTACCACCTATGCCCACCAACGACGCCCTCATACAAGGCCTCACCGAGGCCCTAGCCCCATTCCCCCACCTCGCCGGCCGGCTCTATGACACCGGAGCCGGCGGTCACCCTTCCATTGTCCTCAACGGCGCCGGTATCCGTCTAGTGGAAGCCAATGTGAGCTCTACCCCGGCCGCGGCGCTGCCGTTGAAGCCGTCAGAGGAGATGAGTTTGCTGCACCCGCCCATTGAAGGTGTGGAGGAGCTGCTCCAGATTCAGCTCAACCGATACACCTGCGGCGGGGTGGTGATCGGCCAGACGGCCCACCACCGTGTCTGCGACGGCCAATCCATGAGCTCCTTCTTCCTTGCATGGGCGAGGTTGGTAAAGGGGATGGAGGTCGACCCTATTCCCTACCATGACCGAGCTGCTGTCTCGGTCCCAAGAAACCCACCAAGAACCGAGCACAACCATGGCCAAATCGAGTTCAAGAACGATAAAAGCGACTCGACTGCACTTCCATCTTCTTCCTCGTCTAGCATTGTCAACATGGTGCTCCACTACTCGGCAGATTTCATATCCGAGCTCAAGAAGCTCGTCAACGACAGAGTAGGCGACGACATGCCGAGTCTGCGTTGCACCACCTTCCAATGCTTACTCACTCACATATGGAAGAAGATGACTCTAGCTAGAGGGCTCAAAGGCAAAGAAATGACCCAAGTAAGGGTTGCCGTCAATGGCCGCTATCGAATCAAGCCCTCCGTCCCAGCAGAATACTTCGGCAACTTCGTACTCTGGGCGTACCCAAGATTGAAAGTGGAGGACTTGCTAAACCAGAGGTTACAAGTTCGTCGCCAAGGCCATCAACGAAGCGGTGGCCAAGGTCGATAGCGGGTATTTCCAGTCGTTCATCGACTTCGGGGAGTTGAAGAAGCGGGATGAGCTGCAGCAGTCGGCAGCGGCCGTGGGGAACATGTTGTCGCCAAACTTGGAGGTTGATAGCTGGTTGAGCTTGCAGGTTTCATGAGATTGATTTCGGCCATGGCGGCTCTTGTGCTTTCCTTCCATGTTACCTGCCCATTGAAGGTTTGCTGCTGCTTGTGCCGTCCCCAAAGGAGAAAGGTGGTGTGGACGTCTTCATTGCGGTAGCGGAAGATGATGTTGAGCGGTTCAAGCTGGTTTCACATTCTTTGGCTTAGTCGCGACTAGATTTACACAGTATCCTGGTTTCTATTTGGATACTGTTGGGCTATATTATAAGAAGATATATTAATCTGTCAAGTTGTGTGAATAAGGGATAATTTGCCCAGCATATTGTCAAATCCAAATGGTTTAAAATTTGTTTGCACCATACGGAAAGTGTTATAAATGTAAGGCCATTACATCTTAATCTAAGAATAGAGAAAAACCTACGATGAGTAATAATTTTGTCTTCTTGTATGGGCTTGGTGATTCGGATCTGATACAAAAATTATAAACGATAAAATGATGTAATATTATTCAGATTCGGGTTCGAATTTTAGATTATATATTAATATAGTTATATCTGATTTATATCCTATCTAAATTCATCCTTACACATGTAATATTTTTAAAGAAAATACTGCCAAATAAGTTTTAATATAATGATATTCAGAAGGCATGATTTCGACATTCTAAGCAGGCTGTGCACAAGAGACAAAAACTTGCCAATGAAAATCCTCTTTAGAGTAGTTTTTCGATACCCCACAAATTGGGAGCATCAAATCAAGTCCGTCTTCATGAACATTGGATACCTCATAATTTGATACATCCACTATTAGTTGAGAGCATTGAATAAAATGTATACGTAAACGAATGCTTGATGCATAATTATTTAATGTTTGATGTAAATCTCCCTACAACATGGGAGCCTTAAACCACGTCTCTTCATCTTCTTCCACTAAGTACCCAAAGGATACTAGGGTGATCCTAAACTATGATTAATACAATTATAAGTGACAAGATTTTAAATGGTTGTATCCCCTTCCTCACGCTAACCCTCCTTTATTTGAACGTAGAACCAGTAGTATAGAAGTATTGGTGGAATTCATCAAACCAAATCTCAATACATGAATATTAAATATAATTATAATATATTGGACATCATTTTAGATGCCCAATTTGAAAGCATAACAAAATATGTGCATTTGTTGGACGCAATTATTAGATTAGGGAGCATTAAACCAAATAATTACATATGAATGTTGAATGTAGTTATTAGATACGTTTTACGTATAATTATAATATATTGGACATCATTTTAGATGCCCAATTTGAAAGCATAACAAAATATGTGCATTTGTTGGACGCAATTATTAGATTGGGAGCATTAAACCAAATAATTACATCTGAATGTTGAATGTAGTTATTAGATACGTTTTACATTTAGGAACAGAGAAATAAATTTGTGACCATAGATAATATACGGACCATTTAATCTAACATCCTGGGAAAGAAATTTAATTTTTGTCTATAAATTGTGCCTTTTACATAGTTTTCAAGTATAAGAAGATATTTGTGGGAAGAGTTTGATTTGTCTTCTACTAAACGGTATGCATATTTTTACATTTAATTTAATTCTTTTAATTTAGTTTTCATAGTAAATGTCAAGTTAGCAATATAGACCGAATGTAAGTGTGTAATATGAAGGGCAAAAATATTTTTTGAAAGTAGTTAACAAAATTTAGAACGTAGATATTAAAATCCACTCATCCTAAAAAATTTCATGGTTGTCTTCATTTTGAGAGATCTTACAAAATGGTTCCATTCTTAAACCGCTTGAGATTTTAGAGTACAATAAAAATAAGACATGTTTGTCTTATGATTAAAGATGGCTTCTTTTTGCTATTGTGTTTGGAATAGAGCCTTACTGTAAATAAGTTTAAGATTTATATGAAGAAAAATATTTTTATATTTTTGGAGTGAATATTTTAGTTACATGTCCAAAACATAATTAAATAAAAAGTGAAGAGTAGCTTTGGAGTAGAACAAAGACTCTAGAAAAAGAAAATGTTTCTTCTCACGACGTAACAATCATTCCTTATCCTCGACAATTCATAATTATGCATTATTCTTTTTTACCATTTCAGAAAGTTGACTTTTTCTAAAAATTAGACTCGGGCATATTACGTAATTGTTACTCAAGAAAATGGATCTATATTTTATGACGGCTAATCAGGTTGACTAAGATTAAATTACATCTAAATTATAGCATTTTCTCTCCACACGATTGCAACCACATCTCAATACGTTTTGCTAAATTAGATGAAAAAAAGTACGTTTAAATAATTCTTTACTTGGCTTAGTGTGTCGTTTACATAATCTTCTCAATAAGGAATAATCGAAATGTAAAACTTTTTGTATAAGAAATAAATTTATATTTCTATGGGTAATCTTCTCAATAAGGAATAATCGAAATGAGAGAATTGGAATATGCAATAAATTTTATTTCTATGGGTCTATGGCCATATTTAACCCCACCATACCTTTCATTGTGCACATATACTTACGTATACTCTGATCATACAGCTGTGATAATTGACAGAAAAATGGAAGTCAACAAATCATGCTTCTTACTTCTCGTCGGCATTCTTCTCCTCACTGCAGTGGCTATCCCAATTGTTGAAGCTAGTTCAGATCGCTTGCGGCCCAATCAATTTGGTAGGGGTTATACTAATATCTAACAAAAATTTTCTTACACTTAGTAAGATAATTATGGCTTAACTATGCACAACATACCATTCGATCATTTACTTGTTTATCCGTGCATTTTGCTGACACTTTAAATTACTATTTTTCTTCAAGAAATTGTTATCATTTTTTGGGGGTTTTTCCCCACACTTTATATAATATTATCTAATATAATTTTCTCTCTTTAATTATTTCCTCTTTTCATAACGTTGCATGCATCTTTTATGCTAAAATCTTCATATATTTTTTCTTTATTTTAGTGTAGCCTTTTATTGTGGTATAATGTTATTTCCTAGCTATAATATCTTAATTTAATCACACAGGAGTTGACTGTAGTCATGATGACAACATTTAACCAATTTGTAGTAAAATACAAATTTAAGTTATATTATTCCCTACCATTGAACGGTAAGCACATTATAGCATTGTACATGTTTGTTGGACTTTAACGTATTTAGATGTGTACTTTTCTTTTGCACTCGGCCAGGTGGTATGTGCAGTCCAAGTGGCTGTGGCTCAGCTAAGAAGTACTTCATATGTACTCTTCTTTGTGGGCTTGTGAACTCCAAGTGCTGCTAGTTTTTTTGTAAGGAGAACCGATCATTGTTAATGTTCAATATTATCTCCTAAATAAATGTAATAATCTCTTGTCATAAACAAATGATCTATATACTTATCATGATTAATGGAAATGAAGATGGATGTATTTGATTTTTATTATGTGGACATGACAAACGCCTAAATTCATGATATGCACTTATTATAGCTACAAATTAATCCTCAAAAAAATTTGTTATAAGCTCAATTCAAAATTCTCGGAGCATTTCATGGATGAATACTCCATGACTTATAAAAGACTTAGGCTATTAAAATACATTAATTATTTTTTTTAATTTAACAAAATAAGTAGTTTAATGTAATGTAGATAGTTTATGTAACAATCTCATGGCATATATATATATATATATATATATATATATATATATATATAGGAGTGCTATGGTGTACTGAAGTTTTAGTAGCACACCATACGTTGCTGAATGAGAGCCGTTGGATCAAAATCTAGCGACTCTCATTCATCCTCCCATTTTTTCAGATTTGCAGACCAGATTACCCGCCCACCCGACCCACTTGATCCGCCCGAACCGGACTTCCCGCCCGCGACTGCACCACCGCCTGCCGTTGTAGCCTCGCCCCCTGCCGGTGGGCCCTGCCTCCAGCCCCCTCCCCTTACCAGGCCATTGCCTGCCGTCGTGGTCCCTGCCCCCAGTCGGTGCCCTGCAGCCACCGCCAACCCCCCCCTTTGTGCCACTGCCTGATCCGCACCCCCTTCGCCGCTGTCCGCCCAGGGGTGGAGGGGGCGCAGATCGGGTAGTGGCATAGAGGGGGGGGGGTTGGTGATGGCTGTAGGGTGCCGGTTGGGGGTGGGGACCACGGCAGTGACCACCGACGGGGACCATGGCAGTGGGCGGTGGCCGTGGAGGGGGGAGGGGGTGGAGGGAGGGGCTGCCGGCAGGGGGCGCGATGGCAGGCAGTGGTGCGGTCACGAGCGGGAGGTCCAGTTCAGGCGGGTCTAGTGGGTCGGGCTCGGGTTTGCAAATCTGAAAAAATGGGTGGATGAATGAGAACCGCTGGATTTTGATCCAACGGCTCTCATTCAGCAGCGTATGGTGCGCTGTAAATTCATAAATATAATATATAGAGAGAGATATATATATATTTTGTAGTGTAGCGCAAGCAGCACACCATAGATGATAGCTTCCCCTACCCTATATATGAGAGAGAGATATTTTGTAGTGTAGCACAAACAGCACACCATAGATGATAGCTGCTAGATTTAGCTGTCAATCTTCCCCTCCCCCGCTCATGTAACAAAATCAATAGTTTAATGTAATGTAGATCGTTTATGTAACAATCTCATGGCAAAATCTTCTTGTATGATATTCCTATCAGCTCCTGTATCAACCAAAGCTAGTGTTTCTAGGCTAAATTCTTTATTAATAATACTTTTTATTTTTAAAATATATTCTCTTGTAATTGTTTGTTCTATTACATTTAAATAATTTTCTTCTTGAGTTTCTTCTTTTTGATTAGAGCTCTCTCCTATATGAAAATTTTTAATTCATCAAATAATTTTTAGGTAGTCTTAATTATATGTCAGATTTCTATCAGGATTTAGCCTTAGATTGTAAATTATTATTTCAGAGACTAAGAAAAAATCCTCCACCTTGGACAGAAGCCCATACAAAGGCTGTCCAACATATTAAACAAAAGATCAAATATATTCCATGTCTTAGTCTTCCTCATCCTCTTACTTTAAAAATCTAGAAACGGATGCATCAGATATTGGATATGAGGGAATATTAAAACAAAATATTCATAATAAACTTTTTATTATTAGATTTCATTCGGGCCTATGGAATGAACACATCGAAACACAATCTAAGTATTCTACTATTAAGAAAGAAATGCTTAGTATTGTTAATTGCATTTTAAAATTTCAAAATGATTTATTAAATGCTAAATTCCTCTTACGTATTGATTGTACTACAACGAAATTTATTTTAGAAAAAGATGTTAAGAATCTCGCTTCTAAACATATTTTTGCTCGTTGGCAAGCTTTACTTGATATTTTTGATTTTGACATTGAATATATACCTGGTTTGACTAATAGCTTACCCGATTTTCTTACTCGTGAATTTCTACACAAAACCTTCTTCAGAGAAAAAGTCCTATACAAACTTGAGCCCATACATACAGAAACCCAATCCGTTTCATATGTGCTATATTGATTATGCTCCGGATCAATTAGACCAAATGGATCCAAATATTGTTGCCTCTCAATATTGTCCTCTATATGCTAATTGTCCAGTAGTTTCTGGTAAGACTAGATTCTTTTATAAACTGGTCTTACAAGATATGTTATCTTGTCACATTACTCATAAATACCTTGTCCATATTCCCCCTGCAGAAATTCACGAGTAAGAAAATCAGGTAAGGAATTAGATCAAACCTGGAATATATTCAATGTCAAAATCAAAAATAGCAAGTAAGGCTTGCCAACGAGCAAAAATATGTTTAGAAGCTAGATTCTTAACATCTTTTTCTAAAATAAATTTCGCTGCAGTACAATCAATGCGTAAGAGGAATTTAGCATTCAATAGATCATCTTGAAATTTTAAAATGCAATTAACAATACTAAGCATTTCTTTCTTAATAGTAGAGTAATTAGATTGTGTTTCATTCCATAAGCCAGAATGAAATCTAATAATAAATGGTTTATTATGAATATTTTGTTTCAATATTCCCCCATATCCAATATCTGATGCATCCGTTTCTACGATTTTTAAAGTAAGAGGATGAGGAAGACTAAGACATGGAATATATTTGATCTTTTGTTTAATATGTTGGACAGCCTTAGTATGGGCTTCTGTCCAAGGTGGAGGATTTTTCTTAGTCTCTGAAATAATAATTTACAATCTAAGGCTAAATCCTGATAGAAATCTGACATATAATTAAGACTACCTAAAAACCTTTGTAATTGGTTTTTATCTAATATTTTATCAGGAAATTTATTAGAAAATTCTATAACTCTTTGTATAGGTTTAATACTACCTTTTTCTATATTATGTCCTAAAAACCTTATTTGAGTTTGGACTAATACCATTTTAGATTTAGATAACACAATGCCATTATGCATTGCTATTTTATAAAATTGATTTAGATGTTTAAAATGTTGATCCATATTATTAGAATAGATTAAAACATCATCAATGTATACAATTATAAAACTAACATAAGGATTAAAAATATCATTCATAATTTTTTGAAATTCTAGATGGAGCATTCTTTAATCCAAATGGCATTACATTCCATTCATATTGTCCAAATGGTACATTAAATGCAGTTTTATATCTATCTTCTTCTTTTATCTGTATTTGCCAAAATCCTGATTTTAAATCAAATTTACTAAATATTTGAGCATTATACAATCTTTTTAACAAATCTTTTTATTTGGTATTGGATATCTAATCCATTTTAATACTTTATTTAAGGGTTTATAATTAATAACAAGTCTTGGTGCTCCTCTTTCTATTTCAGATGCTTTAAATACATAGAAAGCAGAACAAGACCATGGTGATTTACTTTCTCTTATTAAATTATTACTTAATAAAGTTTTTATTTCTTTTTGACAATATGTTACTAATTCTTGATTCATTTGTATAGGTCTAGCTTTAGTAGGAATTAATCTATCTGTAAATCCTTCCTCATAAGGAAGAGAAACTTCATGACGTTTTCTATTCCAAAAAGCACTTGGTAAATCATTACATAAATCTTTTTCAAATAAATTTTTATATCTATTATTCTCTTTTGTATATCAGTTGAATTTATCTTAGTTTCTAATATTAACTTATTTACTTCATCTTTTAAATAATTTATTTGTCTTAATTTCTTTTCTGTTTATTTTTCATTATTGAAATAAATGATTGTCTTTTTGGAAATTCTAATTTAAATGTTATATCTTTTCCTTGCAGATGAGTATGAATTCCTACATCATCTACAAAGAATGGTTCTATTAAAGCTGTAAAAGGATTTCCAAGGATTACTTCGGATCCTATGTTTTTTACTAAAATAAATGTTAAATAAATACAAACATCTGATATACAAACAACAGCATTAGGAAGTTTATATTTTACATGTAATCTTTCTTCATTAGCTGCAGAAAGAGTTTGAGTTGTCTTTTGGTAATATTTGGTAGGAATTAATCCTTCTTGTATGATATTCCTATCAGCTCCTGTATCAACCAGAGCTAATGTTTCTAAGCTAAATTCTTTATTAATAATAATTTTTATTTTTAAAATATATTTTCTTGTAATTGTTTGTTCTATTACATTTAAATAATTTTCTTCTTGAGTTTCTTCTTTTGATTAGAACTTTCACCTATATGAAAATTTTTTAATTCATCAAATAATTTAATTTCTTCTTCTTCTTCTTGAGAATCAATGTTTTCTTTTAATTCACTATTTAATTCTAAAATTTCTATCCTTCTTTTTAAAGATGACACTTCAGTTTTAAGATTATTGATTTCTTTTATTAAATCATTAGTTGTTATAGGTTTTTCTTTTTCATTCTACCTAAAACTTCTGTCATAGTATAAGAGGGATTTAATATTGCTTCTGTTTCAGGTTTAAATTTAGATTTATCTTTATTTTTAGATTCTATAATTTTCTCAATAAATTTTCTTTGATCTTCTTTATTAGGAATAGAATCTATCATATCTAAAAGTAATTCTTCTTGAGCTGTGATTACATTAATTTGTAAGTTATTTAAATCTTTGATCATATTGTATTCTTCACACTCACAATTACTTAGTACTAGATGAAGAACTTTCATATTCTGTATTTGTATTTACTTCTAAAGCTTCATATTCAGAAGTATCATTATCTGTAAAATCTTCTGATTCATCTATTAAATTTAAAAGTTGTTCTTTTTCTTCATCCGAGATTTTTAATTCTCTTATCTTTTTCTTTAATCTACATTGATTACGTGTATGCCCTGTTTGTCCACAATCCCAACAAACTACAGGCTTAGAAGATTTTTGAGATTTATATGGTTTTCTTGGTTTAGAACTTTTAGAGTTATTTTTCATTGGTTTACCTTCATTTTGTTTTTTCTTTCTATAAGGAATATAGGGTTTTCTAGGTTTTCTCTTTGTAGATTTAGAACTAGATTTAGTAACTTTTGTAGGGTAATTAGGGAGTAAATTTGTACCGAATTGGCTACAAAATTCCCCCATTTCCTTCTTACCTAAAAGTCTTTGCTTCTTTAATTGACTTTTTATTTTTAGATCATTACACAGACTTAATCCTTCATTAATAACTTGTCCTACTAATTGTCCAAAAGTGTATTGATCATATGGAATTATTCCATTATGTAAGTTTCTAAGTCTATTTCTAACCTTTTCTGCAAATAGAGTAGGTAATCCTGAAATAAACCTTTCTTTCCAAATATCTAAACTAGAGTCTTCACGTTGATATAATAACGTTTGAAATGTATCTCTATACCATCTAAAATGTGTTAAATTAGGACATCTTAAATTTAAGATTAATTCTTTAATTCTTTCTTTTAAACTAGTTAATTCTCCAATAAAATGTCTTAATATAGTTTGAATTAAAGTATAAACAGAATCTTCTATAGGTTGATTTGTACTTGGTTCTACTTTTATAGCATTTAAAATATCTAATTTTTGTGCTGTATTCAAATTATT
>JAURVB010005547.1:0-38157 GCA_033002965.1 Piper betle
CCTTCATGTTTATCCACAACTCCGGGCAAATCTCATGCACGTCTCCAACAACCTGCATCTGATGTTGGCATCCTCATCTCCATGCAGATGAGGCTTATCTCCATGTCGATCATGCATATCTTCTGGAGTTAGTTGCAACCAACTTCCACCATTGGCTAAGGATTGATTTCAATCTCCATCGAATTCATGTTCATCCTTATCGACAAATCCCCTCAAGCATATCCTTCGGTGCATACTAGTTGCATGGTCGAACCCTCCTGGTTTGACCCAACCACTCTTGGCCAGCGGTCCCCTCTCTCTTGGTGCTTCCAGTAAACTGCACTCTCCAAATACTGGCATTGCGGCACTGCTCGGCAACTCGACCCAAATACTGTAATCCCGATGATTTGCTCGGTCACATCCACGCACTCGTGCTCGCCCACGTACCGCTACGCTACTCGTCTCGGTACGCCCGGTATTTATATCTGTACGCTTGGTCATCAACCTCGCTCCGCCAATATCCGCTCAAACTCTCAACCTAGAACCCATATGCCTCTGCGGTTTCCTCCTGTCCAAATACCAACATGCTCGGTACTCTCGTTACCGACCATAATGCCGATACGCTCCATTGAGTACCGGTACTCTGCTCGTTCCAAATCCTAGAACTTGATAGTACATCTCCGTCACCCGACACGCTCTATGCACCACAGCTTGATCTTTGCCTGCAACTATAACACAGATTAACATTGGTAAGTTGTTTTCACCAATCGGATAGCACTGACTATCCGTCTTGGACACGTGATGACTAGGAACAACCGCCAAACCGTAGCTCCCGGCTTGTCCCACGGCTACACGTCCTCATCGGAGGGTTAGGCCCTCCACAACACTTCTTGATCTTGCTCTTCAATTGCCACTAGTCCCTCTTCTTTTCCCAGCTAGCCTCGCTTCTCGGTTCCCCTTTCCATTTGGAGAACCTCCCTTTTTGGTAGCTACTTTACCAACTCGCATGTATAATTCGTCTCCAATGATGACATGTCATCCTTCATAGCCAACTCCTACTTAAGATGAGCTTTGTCACTCATGGCTTCACCATAAGACTCTGGTTCTCCTGCATCAGTATACAAACTCCATCTGATCCTTTGAAGTCCCCAGGCTGACATGCCTTTACCCCCAAATCCTCCCTACCTTTTTCCCAAATTATTGCGGGACGATAGGGGAAGCTCTATTCAGATGAGCTCTTCTCAGATTGACCAAATCCTCATGAAAAGGTTCAAAAAAACTAACATGAAAAACTGGGTGAAGCTTGTATACTTGTACCTTCTCTACCTCACAAAGACCATCGTACCTTTGTACCAATACCCAATGTACCTTGGTACATCTGATTTTCTTGTAAATCAGTGGCTTGAACTTTAGCATTACTTTGTCCCCTACGTTGAATGACAATGCCCTCCTCGTCAGGTCAGCATATCTTCTCATTCTGCTTGTTGTGAATCCACTGCATCCCATGTAGCTGGGCACTGGACTCCTCCTCCCTGTAGAGCAACCTCTAGTGGTGTAAGAGGCTGGTAACCTATAGCAACTAAGTCTCCCTAGCTGAAAACGTTGGAGGTTATAACAAAACTGCACCACCTCAAAAAGTTCTAACCAATTCCTTTGGCTTGCTATGACAAAATGCCTCAATGCATTCACCCTCTCAGTTTGCCTGTCAGACTGAGAATGGTTAGTTGTGACAATGTCGATCAGAACTACAGTACTTCCCCACGTTCCTGAAGAACCATTCAGCAGTAGTCTCAATTGAGCACCCCTATGGTATTATTGTGAATACAAGTACTTAGAAAACCAACCCACTAACCTTGCTAACATTCCCTTCACCCTAGGGTATATAGACACCTAGCCCATTGAGACCGTGCTCTATGGTCTTGAAGGTGTAGGTAGTGGCTGCAGCAACACAGCCTCTAGCCTTTTTCTCCACCTTATCCTACTGACCCACCAGACAAGATCTTTAAAAAAACTCCATTATTAGCCTCCGTGAAAGTGGCCTGATCTTGTTCCCCCAGTAACCCCTCTGGACAGGGATCACTGACAGCTTAGAGAGGATGATTGCACCCCCCCGGATTGCCGTCGCCACCTCCTTGCTGCACTTGACGCCGAATGCGACATGGTCGTTGCTGTCGCCGACAATGATGAAGGCCTTGAACCTGGTATGCTTCCCGGCGTGGGTCTGCTTCTCCACTGGCATGATCTTCATGACGTCGTCCTTGTGCACCGGGCCCAGGTCTCTACTATCTAGTGCTCCTTCACCGGGAGCGCGTGGAGGTAGATGTGCTCCAAAGACCAGATCTTTCCCTCCTTCACCAGCCGACCAAGCTTGGTTACGGGCACCCACTTCTCCTGCTCCTTACGCTGCCCACCGTGACGCCCACCGTGCAGGTCCCCGCCCCGGCCGAACCCACCGTGGTCGCCTCCACCTCTTTCTGCCATGGTTGACGGAGATGGGCAATCCCAGCATATTGTAGGACCTTCTTCGGCACCCTTGATGCAACGATCCCTGATCCTCTCGACACCGGGACCATCCTCACTGTCACCAACATGCACTTACCAGTGACCGTGTAGGGCACAATATGGGGCTTGCTTCCCGATCTTCATATCAGACACGCCATTCACTTCCTCAAAGGAGAACTTGGTCATCGCCACCCAGGTATCAAATGCCCGCCACACCGCCCCCGCAGCCTGTCATTGCACAGGTTGAGTAAGACGAAGGCATACGTGAGACTGGTCTTGGAGGGTGGCCACATAGGCGTCCCCAATAAGTAGGCGAAGGCCAAAGAACTGCCTCTTTGCCTATCATAGAGATTTCTTCGTCTTTAGACAATGCACCACGGCCTCTTGCTGCAGTATGCTACCCATGGCTTTGTCTGAAGCATCTGTCACCACTCCAAACAGTTGTCCGAAATCCAGCTTAGTACCTACAAGCAGTTGATGTAGTTGCTCCTATCCTCAATCTGCATCCCCCACCATTAATAATTTGTTCCATCAAATTTCTCAATATTTCCAGTCTTGAAAGTGTCTGCCATGACTCCCACTTAAATCAAGATCCAATTGAATGAAAGTTCCCACAGACGGTGCCAATTGTTGAGAAAAATCCCCAAAAGTTGGAGATCAACAACAACAAACACAAGTTATGGGAAAATAATGCCTTAGAAATAAAAAAAAAAAACCAAAAGAACATAGATTTAACATGGAATACCCTCCTTTCTCGAGAGTCAAAAACCACAGGACAATAACGAACAATTCACTAATTAAACCAAAGATTACAACCATTAAACATATAGTGATGTACAAGAAGATTACTCACCCAACCTATACAATTGAGATTACAAGATTTCTCTCTCTCTCAATACTCTGTATAAGATTAAACTGCTCAATAATATGTTTCCCTCTTCTTATCTCTATATCTTTTTTCTTTTTATCTCTCACATCTTGTCTTCTTTTGTCTTGGTTTTGACTTGGAATGAGGCAAATGAGTTCATATTTATTGAGAAGCTTTGAGACCTTTCATCTCCATGGAACAACAAATAGTCACTTCTGTTTGTATTTCGAGACTCCTTTAGTATTCTGAGTTTAATAATGGGCTATATATCATTAATATTCATAATAACAAATATTAACAGAATATGAATTTCAATGGCAATAAAAATTAATAAATTTTCATGTGAGGATCATACCATTGTTGCTTTGACTTGAGTGGTAACATGGCCCTTTTCATTATGGCCAATGAATTTGGAAAGACCAAAATTGGATACCTTCACATTCAGATGATCATCCAGGATAATGTTACTTGATTTAATATCTCTGTGTGCTATGGGAGGATCGGATAATTCATGAAGGTAAGATAGACCTCTGGCCGCACCAAGAGCAACTCGAATTTTCCTCTTCCAATCCAATTGAATTCCAGATATTCCTGTAGAATAAATGACAAGAAGCATGAGATAATGGAGTTATATTTCCACCAAGAATCCAATGAAAGTAAAGTTTGATCTACTTCAAGACATACCTCCAAGGCATTCTTTGAAACTACCATTGGGAATGAACTCATAAACAAGCATCTATTCCAGATTTTCAAAGCAAAAACCAACAAGGCTGACAAGGTTTTTGTGACGAAGCCTTTAAAGCATCTCGATTTCAGTATTAAATTCCCGTCCTCCCTGCATGGACCCTTGCTGGGCTCTTTTGATAGCAACTAGCTGCCCATCTGGAAACACTCCCATATAAACCTGTAATTGCAAACTTCAATTGTGACATTTCCATGAAACACTTTTGTTGTAAATTTGTAATAGCATCTCTACTGAAAACCAAAAGAGCACATTCACCTTCCCAAAACCGCCACTTCCAATTTCATAGGCTTTAGAGAAATTGTTGGTGCTTTTTTAAGATTATTATAAGAAAACAATCTTGCTGTTTTTACGTGAGGAGCACTACTATCAATCTTACTTTGATCCCAGTTTGCTGAAACGAAGAAGCAAGGACATAACCTAAAGTTATGAGAGACACAAATCTTGAATGACTGAAACTACATAATCGTGCATTGTGCAGGAACCATACCAAAAACACTGCCCTTCTCAACAACCTGTTTAGCTTTTCTCTTTTGCACAAAAGCATAAACTCCAAGGGCAACAACTAAAAGCACAAGAACAGTTCCACCGGTCGCTGCTCCAATTATTGCTCCTTTGTTAGAGCTGGAAGACTTGGAACTCACCTTAACCTCCTCTAAATGAAATGCAAGCCAATCAATTTTACAAGATACCAACATTTAAAATGCACTTGAATACTAGGTTATAAGATGGTGGACCATATGGAAGTGCAATGAAAAAGAAAGGACCAAATGCTGGTGGAGGCTTGAAAGTTTGACTGCTAAGAATGAAACCAATTTGGGAAACGTTTGTGCGATTGAAGCTTAATTCAACTGAAAAAATATCCTAGCTCACTTCTAGATAGTCATAATATGTGTAATTCTATTAATGATATGTAACCCATTGTCACACTCGGAATACTAAAAGAATCTCGGAATATCAACAGAGGTAGCTGTTTGTTGTTCTATGGAGGATGAAGGGTCTTAAAGCTTCTCTATAAATTGAGCTTCATTTGCCTCATTCTATAAACAAGACAAGCAGAGAAAACAAGACAAGAAAGACAAGAGGTGAGAAAAAGAGAGAGAGATATAGAGATAAAAAAGAGGGCAAAATATTATTCACGAGTTTAATCTTATGCGGAGTATTGAGAGGTAGAGAAATCTTGTAATCTCAATAGTATAAGTTGAGCGAGTAATCTTCCTGTACATCTCTGTAAAACCCCGAAAAAAATAATTAGGTTATTTTATTTAGGTATTTATAAATCTTAAAACGAACCATAAATAATATTTAATTAAATAAATTCTTAAGAATCAATATCATTTATAAACCATTCGTATTCACTTAATAGTAAGTTTTTGACTTTCATTATCACACAAATGATATAGTAATGAGTGATTACATTCTTTTCTATAAAATTAATGACTTCTTAAATTCCACACATGTTAATAAAATTTAATATAATGACTTCTTGAATTCCACACATATTATTCTATATAAAGGAGAGTTCTATTGTTACATGAAATATCCTTTGGATAGCTTGTGAGCACATTTGGCTTTAGAGAAATTACATTCATATTAGGATCATGTGTTGTAGTTGCAGATACCTCATCACAATTCCAGGTCTGTATAATTATTGAAAATATTGTATTTTCCTTTGTGGAAAACCTGGCCAGCTTGAGCCCAGATTCGACCACCATGCACCGAGTGCAACCGGGGTCAAGGAATTGACTCAGTCTGACATGGGCTACGCCCTTCATAATCAAATAATGGACATGGTGGACTAACCCATCAGCCAACTAATGGACATGGTGGACTGGACTCACCAGCCGGGGTCAAGGAATTGACTTAGTCTGACACGGGCTACGCCCTTCATAGTCAAATAATGGAAATGATGGACTGACCCATCAGCCAATAAATTGGACATGCGGATTGGACTCGCCAGCCAATTACGGACATGTGGATTGGACTCACCAGCCAATAATGGACATGGCAGATTGGACTCGCTAGCCGGTAATGGACATGATGGACTGACCCATCAGCCAATAAATTGGACATGGCGGATTGGACTCGCTAGCCAATTACGAACATGGTGGATTAGACTCACCAGCCGATAACCAACATGGCAGATTGGACTCGCCAACCGGTAATGGACATGATGGACTGACCCATCAGCCAATAAATTGGACATGGTGGACTAGACTCGCCAGCCAATTACGAACATGGTGGACTGACCCATCAGCCAATAGATGGACATGGTGGACTGACCCATCAGCCAATAGATGGACATGGTAGACTGACCCATCAGCCAATAAATGGACATGGTGGATTAACCCATCAGCCAACTAATGGACATGGCAGAATGGACTCGCCAGCCGATAACGGACATGGCGGATTGGACTCGCCAGCCGGTGACGGACATGGTGGATTGGACTCGGAAACCGGTAACAGATATGATGGACTGACCCATCAGCCAATAGATGAACATGGTGGACTGACCCATCAGCCAATAAATGGACATGTTGGAATGGTCACAACAGCCATTAATATAGATAATGATAGGGAGTTTATGGACTTGTTTTATTTAATTATACGGCTTAGTGTTTTTATCACTAGCGCGGAATTGCCTCTGCAGGTATGAGCATGGAAGGATGGGTAGAGTTGGGACAGCTGGAGGTCTCTATTATTGGACTATTCTTTTCCCGAGATTGTTTGCATGGCAGTGGGATGTTGGTTCGGTTCATAGGACTTATATTATTTCGAGCATTTATATAGTAAATTTATTGTTGTGGATTTATAAAAAATCTTAAAAATTAATAGAAAATTAATTTATGAAACATTTAGTTTCATATAGTAACACTTGGCTTGTGGCTCGAAATGGGTAGGTCGTTATAATCTCTATATGTTTGATGACTGTAATCTTTGGTTGAAGTAATGAATTGTTTGTTGTTATCCTGTGGTTTTTGACTCTCGATAGAAGGAGAATTTTCCACGTTAAATCTCTGTTCTTTTAGTTTTGTTTTATTTTATTTCTCAAGCATTATTTTCCCAAATCTTGTGTTCGTTGTTGTTGATCTCCTACTTAGGGGATTTTTCTCAACAATTGGCGTCGTTTGTGGGAACTTTGGGTCTCTTTCAATCGGACTTTGATTTGAGTGGGAGTCATGTCGGACACTTCCAAGACGGGGAAGATTGAGAAATTTGATGGAACAAATTATCAATGGTGGAGGATGCAGGTTGAGGATCATTTATACGAGGAGCAACTACATCAACAGCTTGTAGGTACCTGGTTGAGAGTAAACCTGATTGGGGTGTTACAAATAGAGTCCACTGAAGACTTGTCTACAGATTTCAAAATTTGGAAAGAACACATCAAGCTTTCATCAACGCTCATCATTGCACCTGCGTTGTCAAATTCACCACAGTAGTTGGGAGCCAAAAATACGGTAACAAGCTGCCTATTGGCAAAAAATTCGTAGCCATCTTCCACAACCTGTATCAAAGATCAAGTCATTGTTACACTGACAGCATATATTGAGGTTAAAATTAGAGCCCAAAAAGATGAAAAAGAAACCCTAATGTGCTCGACAAATAAAAGGGAATGTTTTACAAATGAAGAGATCATTTGATTAAAGATTCAATTAATATATCAATGTACAAGAAAATATCCCCACCTATGTGGTGACAGGTTGCACAAATAATCTAGAGAGGCTTCATCTTCCAGTATTTGTCGTCCATGCTCTTTGAACTCGTCCAAATTTAGCAACTTGAAGATGAATTTGAAGATGAGCCGTGACAGGTGGCTAATAAGCGACTTGAAAATGAATTTTATCTTTCCTGACACTAACTTTGAATGCTTTTGTTCTCTTGCTTTGATTCTTTTTCCTAATTTAGCGAACATTTAATTTTGATTGCTTTGATAAAAAAAATTTCAATAATGAGAATCTATTTGTACCTTATACAATGAGCAAATATTCATATACTGTTTAAGTTTGTGGCAAAGCCTGCATTTCCGCTTCTTAACTTGGAATGACACGCCTAACTCCAATGAAGATTTCAGCCTTTTACATGTCTTTGGACGACCTTTACTCTTGACCTTCATAAGATCTCTAAGCATAATTTGAGGAATTTGATCCAAATCTAATCTACTTATTGAAGTTAGTCCACCCACATCAATTGATTGGATAGTCTGCTCCATTTCTGAGGAAGACGTCAAAGACATTCGATCAAGCTCATCAACCACATCTTTAAGCGTTGGCATAGCAACACCCCAATGTTGGGGTGATAAACAAACCAAATTTGAAATCCTATACATCACACTCTGAAAAGAGTAGATCATATTGGGTGAAATAGTTGAAGTTAGAGTTTCACTCAGAGTTTTCAAAGTAGCACTTGATGCATACCTAGCATTTATTGTCCATCGAAACAATACAAATTTTTCAGGTATTGTGTCCACATCCATTTGAAAGAAAATCCTTAAAACATGCCGACATAAAATACCTTCACCCTCAAACTTTTTGCAAGTGCAATCAATAACAATTTTAGGTTTGTTTTTGAAGGTCACTATTTGATGTCTTTCATTCACCAAATTCCTTTTTAGCTCATAAATCTTCAAAAACCTTAACCACCAAGTTCCTTACATTTGTAAAGTAGGGATTGCTTCAATTCCTCTTGAAAAAGAGTAAATATATTCCTTGTATATATGGACCTAGCATATTCTTCCAATTTGTTCCCCACATGCATCTCAGCCTTGGTGTGCAATATTTTGTGGTCCTCATAAGCTTCCTCTTGTCGCCTTGCATGTATAGCAATGCCATATTGTTTTACAAACTCACTAATTTGTGTTTGAGCATTTACAAACCCGTCAAAGAATGCATTGATACTCTTGCTCTGTTAGCGAGAAGTCATTCTAGCAAATAAATAATCCTTAAGGTAAGCATTAATCCAATGCTCATGTACCTTGTACATCCCATCCAACCATCTTCCCTCTTTAATATCATATTTCTCTTTAAGTTCTATCCACTTAACTTCACTATCCTCAACTATTTCGGCATATACCCAATCATTGTAGTCTTTGTTAAAGTCCCCATGCTTTCCCAATTGGTTTAAATGCATCATTCGATTCATTCCAATGTGCCAAGAACAATACCTATGTTTAGTGTTGTGAAAGACTTTTGAAATAGCTTTTTTCATTGCTATATCTTGATCTGTAATGATACATTGTGGCTCTTTACCCCACATGCACTCCAAGTTTCAAACAACCATGTGAAGGTACTTGTTGTTTTATCTGCAAGTAAAGCACATCCAAAAAGAGTTGATTGTCTATGATGATTTATCTCAGTCAAAGGTGCAAAAGGCATATTAAAACTATTCTATTGTATGTCACATCAAATACTACCACATCTCCAAAGGGGATATATGCCATCCTCGACCTATTACCAGCCCAAAAAACACTCCTAACTTTTGGACATTTTCATCGACTTCCATCTTAAAAAAAACCACCTTCAATCACAACTTTCTTTTGAAAGTATTCTAAAACTTTCATATATTGCCAACCAATATTATTCTTTCTTGATTTTAATAGATGATTTTTACAATCACTATAAGTAAACTCTCCTTCATCAATGACGCCACTAGTATGATTCTTGAAATTTTCGATGGTCCAATACCACAATCATAAATCTCTTCCATTAACTTTTTTTGAAACTAATGTTAATTACTTATGAGATCGGATTTTTGATACCTTTGATGGAGATGATAACTCATGTTGTAAAACCCACGATTTAAGTCAGGGTTTTATATTCAGAACCGGTCGGTTCGACCGTTATTTTCGAGTCGAGTCAGTTTCAGAACATGTGTACTGAGCTGACGCTAGTCGCGTGTATGAGCTATGATGGTCAAGCGTACCCAAGTATATGATGATAATGTCATGAATACTGCAGAACAGAATGAGTTATCAGAATATATAAGAGTATGCTAGTTGTTTTTTATTTTATTTTTATATATAGTAGATCGTAGAATTAGTTTTAGGTCGTTTACCGCATTAGGACGAGTTACGGGCAGTTGGATGGGTTGATAGTTCTAGAGCATATCATTGTGATGTTTTAGTATTTGTTTTATTTTACGGGATTTTTCCCAATTTTTCTGGATTTTTTAGGATTTTCTACGACTTAGTTATTATTCTTAACTCGAGCCGGATACGAGTCAAGTAATATTTACGAGTTTGCCACCAAGCCATTTTCTCCCCTCCCGACATTTCTTCCCAAAACCTTGCCCCGACGCCGCCACCGTCCAGCGTCGTTGCCGCTGCCGTGGACACAGGCCTGCCGCCGATCGTCGCCGGCCAGCCCCGCCACGGCGTCGCCGTGCCGCCCCAACCAGCCCCGGCCACTGCCAGGCCGCCGTGACGTCGGAATCGGCTCGCCTAGCGCCGTGGCTATATTGCGACCGTGTCGCCAATTTTACCGCCGGAGACCATCGCCGCCACGATCAGGTGGTCGCCTAGCGCCGAGCCAGTTCCAAGGGTACCCAACACGACCAATTTCCGGCCACTAGACGCCGCCGGCGACTGTCGCCAGAAAAACGCCGGAAGGTGCCGGAAAACAGCCCAAAACCGACGGAAAACCGGAATTTCTGGAATTCGCCAGATCTTCCGCGGGGCTCACCCAGTCTAGCCCGATCGAGCTTCGGACGCCGATGAGCGCCGAATTTGAGCTCCGAGACACGCGACGGAACCCTAGCCGTCGTCAATTGCTGACTACGTGAGGTATAATTACCTCCGATTGAGTTATTTAAAATTGATGATGATTGTTAGCACAGCATGCTAGGGTTGATTTATGATGTGATTGATAGTGCATGGAGGTTAAGTGATCTAATGAAGTAAGTAAATTGAGCATGATAATCGTGTATGATGTAACTTAGAAAAACATAATAAAATTGGTATGAATAGGATGAGTTAGGATTATTTACATTTATGATTATTTGATTATTGATTATGATGGATGATTATTATGTTGTGTGTTGATTATATGACGAGTTTGATGCATCATTTAGTTAGCGGGCGTTAATGTTTAGTTTTGATGTGTAGGTACGGAGTAGGAGCTCGGCGCCTAGGCGCGATGATACGCTTGGAGCTTCTACCAGGTCCGTTTAGGACTCGTCTCTGTTTTACACTCTTCTATTGTATGTTTATCTTATCATTTGCAGGACGGGTTCAGTGGCGTTTTATTGGATCCCACTTAACTCGGGCCATCTAGCTGAAAAGATTTTCGGATTAATAACCCCTCGAGGATGAGATCCCTCGAGGATGATTTTGAAAACAAGATCCCCCACAAGTTGCCTTCGGGCCTATTATATAAATCCCTACCCAGCCCTATATATATGTAATTTCCGCATTTTCAGTGAGACGAGAGATGGAGAAATGGACTGCACGTACCATGCAGAGGATGTCGTGACAGTCAAAGCGGGCTCTGGATTAGTGCCAGCGGACTGTTCCATTCCCGAGGGATCCTGACAACTCTGCGTTTGAGTTCCTCACACCCGGAGAACGTGGAGGTTTACGGGTACTGTTTAGTACAACGCATGTCCGGACTTGTGGTTCAAAGGGTACTAAAGGCGACTGCCTGAGAGTACTCGGCCTTCGTGCTCAAGGTCAGGAGAAATATGGAGGTAAGGAGAGGGCTTAGGATAAAGCTTCACGAGAAGTACTGAAAAAGAAGTGCTGAGAGCGGCATAGTACCAGCAGCAGATCAGTAAGTTCAGGATGCTACCGGGTCTGCAGCCCAGTGGATCCTCAGTAGGGCCCTTCAGAGTGTTCACGTGGAGTATATGATGCTTTCTTTCATATGAGAGTTTGCTCTCATAACCAACTTGTTATAATTATTTTATTTTTCGGACCAGTAACACTTGTTACTGACGTGTTTTTATACTATATATAGGTAATAATCACGAGTTGGAGGAGCCAGCTTGGACGGAGGAGCAATGAGGTCTTGTACACACACATGTTAGATTTCTGAATGTTTAATATTGTGTTATTATGTTATTATATTGTGAATGACATGTTCAAATGCATGAGACATGATAGAATGTGAACATGATCAGAGATGCGCAGCGGAAGCGTGGTGGGTTGAAATACCCCAGCTTTAGAATGAATTGATAATATGTTAGATTTTGTGTGAATGAAATAATGGATGCATGTGTATATATTTATATATATATATATATATATTATTTTGACAGGGTGTGCCCATAATTGCACTATTAGGGGAGGAGACCCTGTCTGTTTTATTTTAGAATTTTGATTGTAATTGTGTTGGTGTGAAAATGGGTTGCATGTCATCCATGTAGTATCCTATTAGGGTTTTATGCATTCATACATACATATAGCAAGTTATATCTTCATCTTAAGACGCCGAGATCGGATCCGTACGAGTTAGGTTCGGGTTAGCCGACCTAATCGAAGCCTACAACATGCCGGTTTGGTTCACGAGCGTGAACCGGATTTGGGGTGTTACAAGATTGGTATCAGAGCCACTCTCGGCCGATTAAGATGTATGATAATTTTATAGGTGATGTGTGTGCAAAGACTGCTCCAAGTCTAGCTGGCAGGTATGTTTTCTATTTGTTTTCTTTACAGGTAGATATTTTTTTCATAAGTTGTCTGGGTAACAGTGTATTCAGAAATGGATCAGAATTATGTGGAACCGACCTTAGTTGAGTTGACAGGTCATTTCTATGGGATGATATCAGACTGTTGGTAAGTTAGATGTGAGCAGGGGATGTTGTAATGCTTGAGAGGTAGAAAGGGTATAAGGTTCTCATCTTATACCAAATTCAAATGTTAGTAGATGTTAGCAGGAATTTGATAGGCTTGTCATGATGGGCTTAGAGACCCACTAATTCTGTCCATCGCATAAGAGATTTAGATGAATTGGATGTTGACCAGGTGTCCGTCCTTTGTATGTCACCACATTAGTCCTACTTCCAGGGAACGTGGTGTGCATAATGGAAGGAGCTTGAAGTGGGTAGATAACTTGAGAGGGACCACTTCTAGAAAATAGTAGCGAATGAGGATGAGTAGTGAGACGTAGGCTTGGACATAATGAGGAAAAGACCAGGACCACCAGTGCCTACGAGATCAGACATTTGACGAGATTCTACCAAAGATAAGGCACCAGATTAGTGATTGCCGTTTGAGGGCTAGTCAGCACTGATAGAAGCAGCCACTCTAAATTTTAGGAGATCAGAGTGGGGTTTAGCATAGGTTGACCATCATTTGTGTCAGCATCATGATCCAAACACCTCTGGATCAGGCACGCATGATTGGACAACCTGAACCGAGTTAATAGTAGCCAAGATATGGCAGAGATAGTAGTAGATTTACGATGCATATGAGTATGATTAGATATTTTTACATCTAGGTAGTGCACAACCGCCGACCGAGCGCACAACCACCGACCGAACGCACAACCACCGACCGAGTGCACAACCACTGACCGAGTGCACAACCACTGACCGAGTGCACAACCACCGACCGAGGTGCACAACCGCCAACCGAGTTGCACAACCGCCGACTGAGTTGCACAACCATCGCCCGAGGCGCACAACCGCCGTCCGAGATTCACTACCACTGACTGCAGACGCACTACTGCCGTCCGTGTATTGCTCATCCACCGACTGAGTAGATTAGTTAAGGTTTAGTAGGACTAGAGTTTGAGGAACAAGGAATAGTTACAGTGAAGTTAGCAGAATAGAAAAGAGTTAAGGAAAACGGAGGTTATTCCGATAAGATGGCATAGGATCCGACTTCACAGCTCTCTTGCAATCATTGTCTAGACCTAACACCCTTAGGTCAGATGAATATTGCAAGATGTCCCCATCAGACATTATTAGTTACAGTCTCATAGAGATGCGTATGGTCAGATTCATGGAACATGACAATATGACCTCCAGATGGGCGGTCACAATGATTAGATTGTACAGACTGTATGATGTGGCATCCATGGGCCACAATTGGCATACACAAACAAGATGGTTAGTAGATGATCACACGCGTAGTTTAACCCATTTAGCGATTGGCCAGCCGGCGATAGGAGGTTGACTAAGTATGGGGCATAGATAGAGGGTTCACCGAGAGTGTTTTCCAGAGAGATAGCGATTCCCTTGTGTTTTGCCAGCACAATTAGGTCCTTACCTTGAGACATAGGGTTGAGCCCTACCCTGAGTATAGAAGCACCTTCATGGTACTGATTAGGGTTTACAGTGTAGTTCAGTATGGGCAGACCGATCTTACGATGACAGACCTCACCCTAGCTTGAGAACAATGTAAATAGGGACTTTAGACAGAACAGACCATGCAGCCCAGACGGAGTGATACCAGTGTATGCTCATCTTGGTTGATAGCCTTGCTTGAGAGTCTACCACAACGGTAGTAGTCATGTGAGTCAAGATTAGTACTACTAATCGGTATGGGGCGGCAGGTCACACACCACTGAAGAGCGGACGAGACACGTGTCGAACCTCATTATGAGTCCTCGTAGACTTGAGGAGAGATAGTGGTTCTTTAAGTCGTTTGAACCCCGCCCGTTTAGAAGTGTGTGACTAGTACAATATCGAGAAACATGTGCCTACTGTTAGCTGATTGAACTAGAGCCACTTAGGAGCCGTTTCTGAGATTTGTCATTGATTGACTGTTCCACAGACTGATCACCTGTGGCATAGTAAATCATGGTGATCTTAGAGACAAGTCCATAGACCTACTGAGATTTTAGCCACCTAGTACGCTACATAGGGATTTTATTTCCCCTGCCATTTGCATGACACCCTAACCTTACCATATATCAGAGTGACATACCTATGTAGCAAGTTTTTCCTGGCCTAATGGATTCCCTGTTTACCTTGCATCAGATACCACATGTGAGGATAAGATGTCCCCTCTTGAGAGTTCTTGAGCAGTGTGACTAGATTTCCGTGAGATTCAGCCTCCCTTCCTATAACCCAAAGATGATAGACAGCTTTCCACTCACCCCTCTAGATATTTCAGTCCTACTATTAGTTGTCCAGAGTATACATTGACCAGAGTATGTCACAGACCAGATGCGGATTCTCCAGCCCCATGTAGAGTATGTCATCATACTCCTTGAGACACGCTATGTATGTACAGGTGTTCTCGCCTCCCTTCAATAGTAGTTAGTGGCTGTGTAGATAGTCACCGGAGCCATAGTATGCAGTAGACTCATAGCAACTATCCTTGTTCTCTTATAGAACAGAGTGAGATATTTGACTGAAGACAGAGTCAACTAGGACCTAGTGAGCGGTCTAGTTCCTTATATAAGGACACTTGAGAGTTGGATCTACACTGGCAATAGTGAGCCATGCAGCTCATTAGTTTATACACTTGACCTAGCAGGAGACTCATAGCATACTTTAGGTTGGTTGTAGGACTTAGGAGTAGAGTTTCCTGAGAGTACATGTAGGAGACTTTTTGCAGATGAGGATTAGAGGGACATGGGTAGATGCTAGTAGGTAGGTCTTACCCTCGACGTAGTTTTCAAGACATAGCCCAGATTAGAGCCTTGCGATACTCTAGAGTATTTGCTTGACCAACCCAGTAGGCCCATAGGGGTGATCTAGGTTTTCCCACCAAGTTAGCAATAGGGATCAGAACAGAAGAGAATGATGATGGTAATGTCAGAATAGACACAGACAGCTTAGAAATAGAATGTTGATATTGACAGGATCATAAGCAAAACCCGCCATGACGGCGCAGCTACAGTGAGGATTTACATGACTATCGAAGAGTAGAGGATACAACTGGTGTGTATCTAACTTCTAGGTAGTAGTTTAGCAGAACCTCCTTTAGTTAAAATTTCGAGGACAAAATTTTTATAAGGAGGGAAGATTGTAAAACCCACGATTTGAGTCAGGGTTTTATATTTAGAATCGGTCGGTTTGACCGTTATTTTCTAGTCAAGTCAGTTTCAGAACACATGTACAGAGCCGACGCTAGTAGCGTGTATGAGTTATGAGGGTCATGCGTACCCAAGTATATGATGATAACGCCATGAATACAGCAGAACAGAATGAGTTATCAGAATACATAAGAGTATGGCAGTTGTTTTTTTATTTTTATATATAGTAGATCGTAGAATTAGTTTTAGGTTGTTTACCGCGTTAGGACGCGTTACGGGCAGTTGGATGGGTTGATAGTTCTAGAGCATATCATTATGATGTTTTAGTGTTTGTTTGATTTGACGGGATTTTTCCCAATTTTTCTGGATATTTTTTAGGATTTTCTACGACTTAGTTATTATTCTTGACTTGAGCAGGATACGAGTCAAGTAATATTTACGAGTTTGCCACCAAGCCATTTTCTCCCCTCCCGACATTTATTCCCAAAACCTTGCCCCGATGCCGCCACCGTGCAGCGTCGTCGCCGCTGCCGTGGACACCGGCCTGCCGCCGATAGTCGCCGGCCAGACCCGCCACGGCGTCGCCAGGCCGCCCCACCAGCCCCGGCCGCTGCCAGGTTGCCGTGACGCCGGAATCACCTCGCCTAGCGCTGTGGCAATATTTCGATCGTGTCTCTGATTCTGCCGCCGGCGACCGTCGCCGCCACGATCAGGTGGTCGCCTTAGCACCATCGACCTTCCCCGACCAGAACGGAGGCCATCGCCGCCCTGCCAGACCGGATGTAGCCACCCATCGCTGCCGGCCCAGTTTATGCATTTTCCAGCGAGCCGCCACCTCCGTTGGCCATGTCAACCTCATAGATGAGTCGGGCTCGCCAAGCCGGTTCCAAGGGTACCCAACACGACCAATTTCCGGCCACTAGATGCCGCCGGCGACTGTCGCCAGAAAAATGCCGGAAGGTGCCAGAAAACCGCCGAAAACCGTCGGAAAACCGGAATTTCTGGAATTCGCCTGATCTTCCGCGGGGCTCACCCAGTCGAGCCCGATCGAGCTTCGGACGCCGATGAGCGCCGAATTTGAGCTCCGAGACACGCGACGGAACCCTAGCCATTGTCAATTGTTGACTAAGTGAGGTATAATTACCTCCGATTGAGTTATTTAAAATTGATGATGATTGTTAGCACAGCATGCTAGGGTTGATTTATGATGTGATTGATAGTGCATGGAGGTTAAGTGATCTAATGAAGTAAGTAAATTGAGCATGATAATCGTGTATGATGTAACTTAGAAAAACATAATAAAATTGGTATGAATAGGATGAGTTAGGATTATTTACATTTATGATTATTTGATTATTGATTATGATGGATGATTATTATGTTGTGTGTTGATTATATGACGAGTTTGATGCATCATTTAGTTAGCGGGCGTTAGTGTTTAGTTTTGATGTGTAGGTACGGAGTAGGAGCTCGACGCCTAGGCGCGATGATACGCTTGGAGCTTCTACCAGGTCCGTTTAGGACTCGTCTCTGTTTTACACTCTTCTATTGTATGTTTATCTTATCATTTGCAGGACGGGTTCAGTGGCGTTTTATTGGATCCCACTTAACTCGGGCCATCTAGCCGAAAAGATTTCCGGATTAATAACCCCTCGAGGATGAGATCCCTCTAGGATGATTTTGAAAACAAGATCCACCATATGTTGCCTTCGGGCCTATTATATAAATCCCTACCCAGCCCTATATATTTGTAATTTCTGCATTTTCAGTGAGACGAGAGATGGAGAAATGGACTGCACGTACCATGCAGAGGATGCCGTGACAGTCAAAGCGGGCTCTAGATTAGTGCCAGCGGACTGTTCCATTCCCGAGGGATCTTGACAACTCTGCGTTTGAGTTCCTCACACCCGGAGAACGTGGAGGTTTACGGGTACTGTTTAGTACAGCGCATGTCCGGACTTGTGGTTCAAAGGGTACTAAAGGCGACTACCTGAGAGTACTCGGCCTTCGTGCTCAAGGCCAGGAGAAATATGGAGGTAAGGAGAGGGCTTAGGATAAAGCTTCACGAGAAGTACTGAAAAAGAAGTGCCGAGAGCGGCATAGTACCAGCAGCAGATCAGTAAGTTCAGGATGCTACCGGGTCTGCGGCCCAGTGGATCCTCAGTAGGGCCCTTCAGAGTGTTCACGTGGAGTATATGATGTTTTCTTTCATTTGAGAGTTCGCTCTCATAACCAACTTGTTATAATTATTTTATTTTTCGGACCAGTAACACTTGTTACTGACGTGTTTTTATACTATATGTAGGTAATAATCACGAGTTGGAGGAGCCAGCTTGGACGGAGGAGCAATGAGGTCTTGTACACACACATGTTAGATTTTTGAATGTTTAATATTGTGTTATTATGTTATTATATTGTGAATGACATGTTCAAATGCATGAGACATGATAGAATGTGAACATGATCAGAGATGCGCAGGGAAGAGTGGTGGGTTGAAACCCCAGCTTCAGAATGAATTGATAATATGTTAGATTTTGTGTGAATGAAATAATGGATGCATGTGTATATATATATATATATATATATATATATATATATATATATATATATATATTTTGATAGGGTGGGCTCATAATTGCACTATTAGGGAGGAGACCTTGTCTGTTTTATTTTAGAATTTTGATTGTAATTGTGTTGGTGTGAAAATTGGTTGCATGTCATCCATGTAGTATCCTGTTAGGGTTTTATGCATTCATACATACATATAGCAAGTTATATCTTCATCTTAAGACGCTGAGATTGGATCCGCACGAGTTAGGTTCGGGTTAGCCGACCTAACCGGGGCCTATAACATGCCGGTTCGGTTCACGAGCGTGAACCGGATTTGGGGTGTTACACATGTGAATGCATGTCATTAAAAATTTCCACAATCCATTAACCTCTCTCGTGTACTTTAATGACCATTTTTGCTTTGCACTGTTCTCATGTGTTCGCCCTCCTTTTAACATCTTTCCCCCTCTGTCTTGGATCATCTGTCCTCTTTGTGCCTTCTTTTTCACAAACAAATAACTTTCTGTACCCGGCGTTTGTTCTCCTAGAATAATGAGAAGTACCTTTTCTAGTCCCAAATCATCTTACTTTGGCATATCGATTATAAAAAAGACATGCTTCCTCAATAGAATTGAACTCCGCTGCCCTGCATGTCATCAATAATTTAGTGAGCTTGTCTTGACACCCTTCATTTCCAATTAAGCCTATCATCTCCTCATTGCAATCTTCAGATACGCCATTGACAATATCAACTTCATCATCATTTTCCTCTGCAATTTCTTCAACGAAGTCCTCCAAACGAATAGTTGTGGCTTCACCCTTATCATTTTCATTGACAAATTCCTCCATGGTACCCTATGCAGCAACTACAAAGAAAGTTAATCCCCACAATCTTCATCTAAATTTTAAAAGTCATCTTATCTTTGATCCTTCAAATTTTATCCAGGTATTTGACCAAAATTTACAAGCATTAAAAAGAGCGATCAAAATTTACCCAGTGGTGGTGGCAACCCCGGGCGGCAGCAGAGGTTGAGGGTCGAAGAGGGGGCGGTTGCATGCCTGGCGGCAGTGGCAAACTCGGCAGCGGTGGCAAGCCCGACATTGGCAGCGGTTGAGGGGTTGAAGAGGACACCCCCACACTGGACTGAACTCTTACAAATTCGCTCTAAACTAACATTGCTAATACAAAATAATTACAGGAAAAAAATGACAAATACATCAACTTTGGTTGAGAAATTGACCAAAAGATGTTCCCTCAACTAAACAAGGAGAAGGGTTTTTAGGCGGGAGGGGGAGGTGGCGACGGGGGTGGGAGGGGGAAGGCAGGGAGGGGGGCAGCAAGGAGGGAGCGGCAAGGAGGGAGTGGCAGGGAGGGGGTTGGCAGGGAGGTGGGAGAGGGGAGGCGGCGACGGGGGTGGGAGGGAGGAGGGCAGGTAGGGGGCGGAAGGGGGAGGCGGTGACAGGGGTGGGAGGGGGAGGGCAGGGAGGGGGTGGCAAGGAGGGGGCTGCAGGGAGGGGGCAGGGAGGGGGCGGCAAGGAGGGGGCTGCAGGGAGGGGGCAGGAGGGGGAGGCGGTGACGGGGGTGGGAGGGAGGTGGGAGGGAGGAGGGCAGGGAGGGTGGCGGTAGGGAGGGAGCGGCAGGGAGGGGGTGGCAGGGGGGCGGCAGGGGGGCAGGAGGGGGAAAGGCAGCGACGGTGGTGGGGGGAGGCGGGCAGGGACAGGGGTGGCAGAGGGAGTGGAAGAGGGGGGCGTCGACGGGGGTGGGAGGGAGGTGGAGGGGGCTGCAGGCAGGGCGGGAGGGGGAAGCGGCGACAGGGGTGGGAGGGAGGAGGGGGAGGATAGTTTAGGTATTTTTTGGATTTAATCTGGGCCATTCATGTAAATCGACGGCTCAGATCAGCCATGTTGCAGAAAAGTTTTCTACAACATGGCTGAAACTAACTTTCCTTGGAATAAATATTGTACGAATATACAACTGTTTTGTTTGTCCTTTCGCATGAATATACAACCTTATTTGGAGCAAGTATAATCCATAATACTCACAAATATGTTGGGTCTAGTGGAATGCTAATGCTGAGGAGAATTTTAAAATGATTTTTCACTCTCTTATCTTGGAATGCTAATGCTGCTGCATCCAAAGATCGTGTTTGGATCGTGCTTTTAAGATATGAGCTGTATTGCTGTATGGTGGTGAGGCTTTTACGGCTTAGAAATTCATCATTAGAAACTCTTTCGAGTTTGATTTCTTGATATCTTTGTGTCATGATTTTGGACTAAAAAACATGGAGGGAAGGAGCTCATCCACTTATAATGTTTTTGTATAGGTAGCTTGCACTCTGTTGTTATAATTTGTGATCTAGTGGAGAGAGAAGATGAAATCCATGTCGTCATTGCAGCCAATTGGAATATCATGTCGATCATGATGGTGGTACCTTCCTTGTGCACTATTAATACACTACCTGTTTAATTTTCATGTGTTTCTACACCAGCATCGGCTATGCTAGGCTTGTTACTTCATCCCAGTCTTATTCATTCGATTTTTTGAAGTGGTGATAAGTGTTACAGTCTTATCAACTTACGGGTTTGTCTCCTTTTCACGATTTCGTGCAGCTGTGGAATGGTTGATGCTTTGCCACCAGTAGCATAGAAGGTCTGGTTTGCATGAGAAATGTCAATTGTATTGGTTTTATACGCAACCGCATCACTCAATACCATAAATTTAGAGCTTTAAGCTTTCCCATTTCAAGGCTTCACCAATTTTTTTATTCCTTTTGGACTATTTTCTTTAATCTTCTTATGTATGCAAAATGATTTGCAAACTCACAAGTAGCAAGTGCAACGGAGTTATCTTTTGTGAATTATTGCAGCTTGATTGGGTATGCATTGTGCCTTTTTTGTTCAGCTTCTACTGAAATTAGTGTTCACTTGCTCCTTGTTAGTGGCAAGGTTGTTAGATCTGTGCCATTGCTTGAGTTTTCTGTGGCAGGGAAGTTCGGACCAGACCAAAGATGGATGGAATTGTAAGGAGCTGAATCTCAGTCAACTCAGTGGATCATGCTGAACAAAGAAAAGCTGTAGAAAAGAAATTCTATAGTTATTTAATGGAGTAGCTTTTCAACAACCTCATTTGAACATGGCCCATTCAAGAATTGGAACAGCACTCCAACAGCCTTATTGAAACATCGTCTACCGTTTATCAATTTGGTAATTACAAGATAAGTACTGTCACCATCTTGAATCGTCACATTAAGATAGGAAATTATTTTATACGAGTAATTCTTCTTGATGGGACATAAGAATTGAATTTCCAGAGACGAGGAAGGAACATCCACATTTTTCTTAAGGCCACGCAGATCCTCCAGTATGCATGAGCCGGTGAAGTGACTGCAAAGAGGACAACAAGAACGACAACTGTTATGAAATTGAACAGGGATATGATTATTAGTACCAAGCTGAAGCGGTGGAGCATCAATCCCAGAGCCCATGTGAATGCTGAGGACATCAAAATGAAGGAAATGGAGGTCATTTTAAGGGCCCAAGGTACTACAAACTTCAACCCTAATTGATCTGTCCAGGACGCAACGATGACGAAAATTGCAGTTACAATTGAGGTAAAGAGTGCCAAAGCATCTAGCAGTATGAACACATGGAAAACTGGTTTCCTTCTGAAGTATGCTAAGCCTTGTTTACTTCCTGAGCTCTCGTATTCACCTGGAAGTGTGAAGAAGGAAGCAAAGGATACAGTCGCAATTAGTGTAGCTGCCACTAAAAGAGTGTTGGTTGTTTTTTCCCACTTTTGACCCTGATATTTGACTTTGGCGATCCGACAGATGTTTAGCTGCTGATTCAGGCATGAAAGAACCCGTAGCTTCCTCCACGGCCAAATATAGTGCAGCCTGCCCATGTCACACAAACATAACTACATCTCACGAGCGGTATATAGAAGAATTGTCCGAAAAGTGCAGCTCCCAGCAATTTGGGTACGCGTGTACCTCCTTTTCTTGAGAGTTCAATACGAATGCTTGAATTTGTGTAAATTTGATGACGATGATGATGACAATGTTAATATTTTTACCTTGATCTGGGTCCTCTAGGGGGGCATGAATACTAATCTTTTATTTGAATAATAATTGTTTCATATATATACCTTTCGAAAGAATGGCATGCCCCATTCGTCCTTCATCTTTCCTGCTATGATATCTCTAGGAAAATCACCTAGATTATCTGACAAGTGCGTTGAAACCCACCAGTCATTCAACAATAGGAGCACCGTCCAGATTGACTCTTTGATTCTGAAGTGGTTTCACCTGAGTCAGCCTGCTGCATTGTTCGCCTGGCATGGTCAATAAGAACCTGCACAATCCGAACGTGGCCCTTTTCTGCTGCGGCGTGCAGAGGAGTGTAAGCCATGGAGTTGATCTCAGTGAGGAGGGAGGGGCACCGGCGGCACACCTCTTGCACGACCTCCTCATTCCCATGCATGGCCGCAATGTGAAGTGGGGTTTTCTTTGTTGTTGGCGTCGTCTGCTTCATGAGAACATTTTGGTTCTCGCTGCTCTGCTGCTCGAGCAGATTCCTGAGTTGCTCGTCTTCCTTTGATCTCAGTGCCCGGTGGAGGTCTGGATTCATGCCGGGCACCACCTCCGATATGGGCCCCTTAGGAGAGTCCTCATTCTGAATGTCTTCGTCGTCCATTTTAGATTTCTACAACGTTAATGAAATTATGCCCTCCTCGAGATTCGGAACCTCTCCCCGCGAAAGGCGATCAAAGTTTGATCAATGTGTGGTTTATAAGGCAGTTTATAAGGAGCAGACAATATAGGACAGTTCACTAGGCAGGCTTGATGACTGGTTTTGGGTCTGATTCCTTTCGCCAAGCAATGTTTGATCCAAAAAATAGAGAGAATGGCACTCTTTCTCTTGGATTCGAATGTGCAAACTAGGTTGCAATTCCACAATATTAGTCATCGGACGAAGTTCTTCCTTGGATATGAAAAAATTAAAGAGAGCAACTTTTGCTTGTGACTCGGACTTTAAAACCATATGTATCAGTATACATTGGAAAGAAGAGAACCCAATACTTGGAAAGACTTATGTAATTGATATTCTTTTCAGAAAATAATCCTTCTTAACAGTTGCCAGACCCGTATGAAGAAAGTTCTCCATAGCAGATGCAGTTATATATATACAAGTTGTGGTGACTACAAATTGTCCTCGCATATATAAGTGATATTATATAGAAGATACAAATATTTATGGCATTTTTTAGTCCTCTCATATAATTATAATAGAAAATATCAACATGCATACATTCGATAACTCTATAAGTTGCCGCATTTAAAAAAACATAATCGGTTATACATAGTTGGAACTACTTCCTTTTGCTTTCTATTTGGAATTTGGTTTTTTTAATATTTCTTTCCGTTCAATGCCCACCTCATTTGCATCACGGGCATTGTGTAGTTGAAATTACAACATCAAAGCTACACATCTTAGTAGGTGTGATCTAGCTAGATTTAGTTGCATTTTATTCATGGCAAGTTAAAGGAATTACTACTGACTTTTCTATTCTTTCTTTTATAATTTCAGATCTTACTAGATGTACAGCCCTGAATCATTTTTTTGAGGTCTACTGACAAAGGTTTTGATATACTTACAAATCCGCTTTAGCTCCCTTTCTTGCCTTACTCCTATTCTTTTTTTTTTTCTTTTTTATTTCTACGGTTAAATCAGGACCTGCCTCTTTTCCTTTACATTTCTGACAATTTCACATTATCCCAATATTATTTTACCAAAAAATTTTTTTTATTTATATTGAGAAAATTTACCTAGATTTTTACATTTTTTCTATGGTATTATAATTCTCTTAAATTCCCCTCCATTTTTGAAACTTTATCCAACATTTTTGTTGTCTATTTACAGTTTTAATACCCACGATGCAATCTATCACAAAGCAACTGCTCGAATATTTCATTGTCTCAACTCCAAATGTTGGTGATTCTTTGTTTCCATTTTCTTCCATACTTTTCATTGTTTCATATTTTATCAGGCATGGTCTTCGCAATCTTATTGCCAATTTGATATGTTATGGTCTTCAAAACATCATGGAAAAGAATTAAATTAGTAATTGTTGGCTTTCAATGGTATGGATGCTATATTTATTTAATGTTATATGATCCTCACCTAGTGTAATGCCATTCAATGCTATTCTTAAAATCCTATTTCAACTCTTCTTGATATCAATGCTATCGCGAAAATCCTATTCTAACTCCACTTGGAACGAACCTTGGGAAAGAGATATAAAGAATGGTAGGCAAAAGTCTAGCTTCCACGCGGTAGTTATTCCATATATTTTTTTATGCAATTTGAATAATAGATTTCAAATTGTTTGGTTGTTTATCCTCTTCTAATCTCCAACTTTAGGTTCTTGCAGTGTCTCTTTACGAATAACGCGGGTTATTTTTGTGTAGAGGGATATTGGATAAATCAATTGTCATTCATAGATTAAATTCGTTTTGGCTATACAACTAAAATACAAATTTACTTGCAATGGCCCATTCTTTCATAATCTTTGTAATTTAAGTTCTCAAGGTACTTTTATTTGACTTTATGGTTGCATTCAGGGATATTAATTGGAATAGTTCTTATCAAAACTTTTGCGTGTAATTAGTTCAGGTAATCTTTATATTAATTCAGGTAATTTAAGTTCTTATGAAGTTGGGTGTAATTAGTCAACTTATTATGCTGTATAGTATTTATTTTTACAATTTATGCGTGCTGAAGTTTATTCAAAAAATTTTAAAAAGGGTAATATATTATTTTGTCAAGGATTTGCTGCCATAAAGGACTTCGAAAAGATTAATTTCTGAGTAGATAAAAACGAGCATTTTGTAGTTGTAAGTCCTTCACAAGATTTTTTCAGATGAATTGTTATGAACTGGTTTCAATTAGCATCTTCCCACTCACAATAACATTGTGTATATTTGAAATTTATTATAATAATATTTTGATCACTCATTTTCATTTGTGTCTAATATCATTTCTGTCATGTTCTTTCTATGTAGAGTTCTGTCTTTGTAAATTGTTTACTCTAGTTTATAGGCATAAACTGCATCTTTTCAGGTTATTTTTGGATTGTGAATTCAAGTGCAAATGGCCCGTGATAGATCTTGGATGAGTGCTCGTCGTGCCTCAAGTGAATATGAGAAGAGAATTAAGGAATTTTTAGAATTTTCTTTTGCAAGCATCCCAGAGGGTAGAATGACTTGGTGCCCATATAAGTTGTGTATTATCCGTATGAAACAAGAAAGGGTGGTGCTTCACTATCATTTGCTAAAAAATGGGTTGATGCAAAACTATACTATTTAGAGAGAGCATGGAAAGTTGACATTGCAGGAAGATGGTGACGAAGACAACGTTGGAGAAGAGGATTTAGCAACAATTACCATGTTAGAAAACCTAAAAAGCAGCAACAGATAATATTGCATGACCTCAATCGATGGATTGGAGGAGTAATAGTGACCATCATATTGAAGATGATACACCTAATCCTGATACTGAGAAGTTTTATAAAATGATTGAAGAAGTTTTATGGATGCCGACAAAAAATCAAAGGATGGTTATGCTGCAAGGTTGGATATGCAAGTTAGAAAGAGTATTTACTCCGACATTTTATAATTTCATGGTTCAATTACTGGTGCATTTATCAAAACAAGTCATGATTGCTGGTCGTGTGCAATATAGGTGGATGTACCCCTCTGAAAATTATCTGTCCTCTGCAATTGCTAATAAATTAATTATTAGTAATAAATTTATGTTTTTCTCATGTATGTGCGTACTAAAGAGATACGTGCGTAATAAAGCTCAAATAGAAGGATCAATTTCAGAAGCTTATTCTACAAAGAATGCACCACTTTTTGTGCTAGGTATATGAAGAATGTAGATTCAAAACTCCATAGGAGAGAGCGGTTTGTTGCAACCATTGATGCTTCACAAAGTGCCCTGTCAATATTTACAAGTGGTGCTCATAGAGCTTGTGGAGTTCTCATGACATTGTCCCCAATGGAGTACAAACAAGCTGAGGCATACATATTGAAGAATTGTGATCAAGTGTTAAAATACATAGAGTAATGTCATGTGATTCGATCTTGTTAGGTTGCTCCATATTAAATTTAGGATTGTTTGTTAAAGATATTTATATTTTCTCATTCCTATATTGTGAATAGGTTACACAAAAATGAACTTCGTCGTCAAGAATTTCAAAATATTGATGTCGAGCATGGCGCAAAATTTGTTCATTGGTTTGAACATCAAATGCATGAACTTCACATGCGTGGCAAGGCATCTTGTCTCAAAGGGGCCTGATAGGCATGTGCAATCTCATAATATTTGGTGTGTAAACCATTACAAATTAAGTACTTATTCTTATGAAAGAAATCTCAAGACACAAAATAGTGGAGTGGTAGTTAAAGGTGAGGGTCCTCATGGTACATTAGCATATTATGGCAGATTGTTACAGACTTTGGAGCTTATTTATCAAGGAAAATGAGCAATGATTCTCTTCAAATGTGAGTGGTTTGATGTTGCCTCATACAATAGAGGGTATAAAGTGGATAAATTTGGATATGTTAGTCTTAATATGAAAATGATTCTCAAAACAAGCGAGTCATATATTCTTGCCTCACAAGTAGAACAAGTCAATTTTGTGAAGGATAGTAGACATTGCAAGAAGGATACTTTGCATGAAAAATACAGAATAGTTGTGAAAGTAACACCTAGAGATGTATTCAACATGTTGACAAAACACAAGGAGAATGAAGAACAAGAATATGATCCATATCAAGTAAATCAGATTCAAGAACAGGTAGTTAGTGGGGAACATGATCCCTATCGTGTGAATCAGATCTTTAAGGTTACCAACAGATTTTTCAATGGATGAAACTCTTGGTTTGCAATGTGATGATGTTCGTAGTTCTCAAGTAGATGAAGTTAATATTGAATTAGCAAACATTTCTGAAATACAATGTGACCCAACTTTAGATGATGATGAAGACATATTACCGGCTATTGACTCAACTGAAGATGTATTGTCAGAAGACAATGATGAGTTCACGTAGCCATCATTGTTCATGTAGTCATTATCAATGAAAAGCTGGTAGAATAGAGATCTAGTTTGGTTGTTTCGGTTTTTTTGTTGTTTTTGAATGGTAGCTGTCTTTCCTGAATTTGAGCAGGAGATAAGCATTGACATTACTCTCTTCATGTGGCCTTTTTTGAAACTTAATATGATCATTTGCGGTCACCGTCTATTCTTCGTTTCCCCTAGCTAGTGTCTAGTATGAATTTACATGAATATATCAATGAAGTATGAACATTTGTTTCTCGAGGATTGCCATTTTCATTTTGTTAATGTCAAAAAAGTGAATTTTCATATCATCATAATTTGGCCAAATTATTAACATTGCACTGTAGATTTTACCATTTCAGTACCATGTTACAGTCAAGTACCATGACTCCTTTCATTTGCAAAATTAAAAATCATTGTATTTTTATATGGGCAGTGATTCCCTAACTTTGTTTTTGTGAAAAACAATTTATAGATGACACATAGTTCTCGTCCTCGAAAGAAATGTACAAGGCGTTCTAAGACTCCACTATGTCACAAGGGATCAACATCACATGGTATGTAGAAAGAAATTTCTCATTGTCTATATTATTTATTGTTTTTAGTTGTTAACTTATTCAATGCTAGTCATGTTATATGTTCTCTATCTATACCTAGTTGTCTCTATTGCTTTTCTAATGATGTTTTAGTATGTTTTAAATTTTGAGTAAATATTTTTCAAATTGCCTGCTCTGCTTGCCGCCACTGTTGGCGGTTGCCTACGTCGCCTTCTCTGCTTGCCACCGCCTCCTCCGATCATTGCCGCCACCTTTAATCACTGCTGCCTTTACCGGCTTTGCCTCTCTTGTGAGTATTATCGATCTTTTGTTGGCTATATTTACTTGTAATTCTTATTGTTATTGAGATTATTGTTTTGTTTCTGTTTCTGGTTGGTTCGACTGTTCAACGTTCAGCTGTTGGAGGATTTTATTTTATTTATGGGTGTCTTACAAATTTAGGTTGAGAGTTAGGGATTGTGTTTGGTCGAAAATTAGGGATGGTGTTCATTGAGAATTGTGGAGGAATTTGTTAATATCATATCGTTTTGGTGGATCCCTTCCCTAGGTGGAGGGCTATGATCCAAAGGATGAAAGAAGTGGAAGAAGATGATGAATTGAAGGAAGAAATCGGCAGTATCAATTATGTTCTAAATCTGAACTTTTTGGGTAAAATTATCTGGAGATGGCTCAAGATGCCAGTCTGATTTTCTATCCTTTAAACAAGAGTCTGAGAAGGGAAGAAATGTTTTCCTTTCCCGCGCATGGGCTCCTGGTCGGAGCAGTACTAGTAGAGCGTTTTTATCGGATCCCTTCAATGCAAAACCATTTAGTCGCAATTTTTGCAAGATTAATAAAACCACAAGAATGCAATCCCTTGTTAATTTTTATCGGATCCCTCCCTAAGCCTATTATACAAGTACGTGTAATTTTACTGATTTTACATTTAAGAAATTAAGTGGTATGGAGTTATGCAGATTGCACTAGTACTCATTTATACCCTAAAGTAGTACAATGTAGGAGAGAACTACATATCATAGCTTATTTCCAAAATTTGTAGCCGTTTAGTTCCGAGCAACCTAAGCACTGTGGCAGGCAATATACAGAGGATGTGAGGGCGTAAACTTTATATGTATGCGCGTGAGTGTGTGTGTGTGTGTGTGTGTGTATGTGTTTATGTTATGATGTTTTTGTTGTGCAATTTTCTGTTATGATGTGTAAATGCATGAAAAGGGGGCAAACATGGCAAAATTTGGCAGCTTTCGTGGTCCCTGTGACCATTCTATCACTTTCCCAATTTTTACTTCCTGATGTGATAAGCTTTTGAAGGCATTCTTGTGCATGTTTATTTTTGTATGTGTCGGATTTGCCATGAAAAATATGAAGCCTAATCTAACCACCTTAAAGGCATAAGCAAAACCCTAATTGTTGTGATGTGCATGCTGTGATTTTGGACTATTTAGCCATGTTCTAAGATTGGGCTCTGTGGTGAGCAACCTAAAATTTGTAAGAATTATGTTATAAATCCCTAATTGTCTAAATAAAATTTGTCAATTTTGGGGTTAAATAAAAATCACATATATAGGCAATTAGGTTCTATTCCAAACAGGATAGGAATGGGGGGGGACCCTAGTTCCTTTATTCCCATTGTAAAATCCAAAATCCAAGTAAAAGGATGATAGATTTGGTTGAAATTTATCCTAGGGATTCAAATGCATCTCAATAGCATCACATCAAAATTTGGGAGGAAATGGATTAGTTATTCATGAGTTAGGAATTTCTCAAACCCAATAAGGACCCCAACTCCAAAAATGATCTAGCAATGACCCTCCTTTTCCGAGACCACTCAGGCCCATCAACTTATAGTTTGGACCTGAAATTTCTTCAATCCCACAGTGTTGGCTAACTAGTCCCACTGACCCAAGCTAGTTGGAGTGGCTAAGTCCATGAACGATCCTTAGCAAGTTTTGTGCGCGGCCCAGAAATACTGTTCCTAATTCCTTAATCTTGACCTTAGTGAGCCTTGTTCACCGTGTTAGCCTATGGACCAACACTTGGTGTTACATCCCAATTCGGCCCGAAGAGATAAACCAAATCATGATATTATAACTTGGAAGCTATTTGTTGGGCTATCACATACAGACTAAACAGAAGCGGATCTCAACCCTCCGTGGAGGCTTAAGATGGACATTAGATTTGGTTTTTATAGAATGCGTATAGAGTTCGTACTACAAAGGAATCCAATATGAACACCCCTAGCTATAATAAAGGCAGAACCTCCCCTACAACTATGAGTGGTGACTTTAAAAATGCAATGATCACTCCCAACTGTAAAAGAAGCACACCCCCACTACAGTTTTGAAGTTGCATGCAATTGCATGCTTCATAATCTTACTACTTAGTTTAAGTGATTGACTTAAGTATTCTTATTAGTTATATGAAGCTGACACAAATATTTAAACAAGGGTCGTGGTTACTTGTTCCACATACCCATGCGAGCAATAATTAAAATGTCATAGAAATTATACAACATCATTGAGTATCAGGGTATCAAACTCAATTACCTAGACTTCAAGTGGGTCTTCAAGTGGTGTGAACCGTAAGCTTCTCCACCCAAGTTATTCTAACAAACAAATAGTTACCGCCAAATATGTTTCATGTACCTGACTTAGCTCCTTGTCATGTTCAAGGATTTTAAGGCTTGTATACCCTGCAGATGATAGTTAGCCTTGCCGTGAAGTATTGCAGCTCCACAGTAATAATCTTATATAATGATGAAACATGCTAGCACAAACATTATAACATATATCAAAATCATACAAGGTTCACTTAGTTAGGGCACATGCCCGTCATATAGTCATCCATAAAATACATAGTCAAAAAACACACATCACCCGCCACCACCGCAACTAACCGTCTAATCCATGCACCTAGGCTGACCAACGCCAGGGAACCTCACCTATATATAATAGAAAACCATGTCAGTAATCAAATAAATTTGATTACTGGTTTAAATAACTGCCAGTAAAATAGCAGGTTATTTTAAACGAGTGCTGGCACACATGCAAGACTAATATTCAGTTTCATACATACAATTCTTAATCCCTCACATCCTCCATATTACACCCGCCACAGTACTTGAGTGGCAAAAGGAACAGTTAAGTTAGTACCACAAATTCCAAAAATATGCATACTCCACACTACCTCAGGGTTTGAAGAAGTACTAGTGCAGTCCATACATCCCGTAAACACTCTTACTCATAAAAGTCATAAACTCTAATATTTATACATATAGGCTTGAGAGAGGATTTAATACTTAGTTTCTGGATCTTATATTTTGAAACCATCAAGGGTAACCTTGAAGTTTTATTAAATATGTGTAAAAAACACGGCTAAATGACTTGGCATCAGAGGAATTTGATAAAATGCTGCCGATGTCGTCTTACATCTAAAATGTGGTTAAACACGACAAGCAAGGAGTGAAGGAGAGATGAAGCAAACGGTTAGTCTTATAGACTTAGATAAGTAGAGCTCCGTATCCTAGTCAGTGAGCTCACCCGCGAAACTTAGCACGAAGATGGAACCGAATTAAATTGGGTCACATCAGCATACAAAATAAGGAAAAGCCTCCACACAAGCTCAACACTTAAACATCACTTAATTATCTTAATTAGGCCATAAGTGAAGCATTAAACCTTATTAGGTAACTTAATTAAGGTTTTGGTTTCATGTTCATTTAGTAGGTTTTAATCAATTCTGGGTTTTAATCAAATGGGCTTACTAGACATTTTTTTGGACAAGCTTAATAATGTCCAAATGAACTGAAAGTTGGATGGGTAGGCCATTATACTCTAAGGCTAACAGATAAATTCCACCATGGCTGGCGCATGGACCAATCAAGGGGAACAAGACTCATTAAGCTCGGCCCTAAGGTGCTAAAACAGTGTTCCCGGGCCGCGCACCAATTTTATAACTGTTCGTTCATAGGCTAGTGGGTTCTAAATGGACTCGGGTCAGTGGGGCTAGTTAGCTAACACACTGAGCCTGTGGCCAGTGATATTTTGGCCCAATTTACTTTGTAAATAGGCCTAAGTAGATTTTACAATTTAGATCATTGGATGGACTGTTTCAGGAGCCATCTAGATCCTAACAACTTGGAAATTCGTAAGTAAAATTCGGAACCTACCAAAATAGCCCCAAAATTATTCACAGTGCTACTGAGACATAGGGTAATATTTGGACCAAGTTTCACTCAAATCCATCACCATTAACCTATTTCAAGGTAATTTACAACCAGAGTGAGAAAAACTAGGGTTTTCACCCTCATCTTTACATTGTCTGAGTAAACACTTCTAAAACATACCTAGATGATTTTTCCCATTCCAAAATTTTATATATTTTAATTATTCACTTATTGGAGTATCATATATTTTTACCAAATTTTATTAGCTTAAAATTGGTGGCTTAACATATTACATAATCACAGATCATGCTTATAGTCACAAACAACAGAAAAAATATATGGCATACTAATGGGGAATGTTCATGATTATTTAGTGATTAGATTAGGCTTAAAAATTTACCACAAACTAATAACATTACCATGAAAAAAATGGAATGCTTTACATTAATAGATCCTATAAGGTCAGAGAGTAAAAATTAGGGAAATTGGCTCTTATGTCTTTCTAATGGTCAACCGTTCCTCATATTTTACCCTATCCTCACACATGCAAATTATAGATCTTGGAAGGTAAAACACCCAACAAAAAAGTTGTAGATATACATGTTATGAGTACAAAAAATAAGAATCGTGCAAATTTAACATCAGAGTGCGAAGATATGATTTTTATACAGAAACAGTACAGATGAGTGACCTATGTGCATTATAAACATTATATGTATTTATTTACAATGAAAAATAAGATAAATAAGCACTCAAAATGATCCTAATGGGCATATATACATAATAAAAATATCATAAAAATAAAATCTTTTAAAATGGCAAGCGATAAACATCAAACAACAAGCAATAGAGGTAGCACAAACCTGAAACTAGAAAATTGAAGACTAAAGGGAGGTCTTTTGAGGCATCCAATCTCAAAACTTACCATGCTAGGAGGTTAGAAGTGTGGAGGAGGGTGGTTGGAGCTTCAAAGGGGAAGAAGAACGCCAAGGAGAGAAGAAGAAGGTTGTTGGAGGTGAGGAGAGAAGGAGAAATGATGAGAAGGTGAGGGAAAGGATGTGCTTTATAGAAAATGGTGGTTGGCTTGGTGATGGCATAGGTATGGGTGTCATACCTGAAGAGGTACGAGTTGGATAAACAGATATGGGTTGGCTTGGTGATGTCATAGGTATAGGTGTCATAACAAAAGAAGTATGGTTGAATTAGATAAAGAGATAGCCCAAAACCCAAAAACTTAGGATTTTTACACTAGAGCGATCGAACCCACCTAGGGAATTATACTATAGGTCTAAAAGAGTGGTTTGGATAGTCCAAAAGGGTTATCAAATACACAGAAAACACACAAAAGATACATGAGGGTCACAGTCCTAGCATTGAACTATATACAACTCGACTAAATCAAACATGAAAAAGCCAGGCGTGTAGTATCCAAACAGGTGTATCGAGTGCCAAAGAAGACTAAGACCGGGAAACATACACCATACCATACACGAACCATGATAAGAATGGTTGAACCCTACTAACTAGATTCGGATAACAACCGAGCTGATAGTAAAACACCCTCTAGCAGATAGCTCGAGTTTTACACTTGGTAGAAATTTCACATCAAGCTTAGAGTGTAAGGGCCCACTGGTCTAAATTTCAGCTCATTTGGACATCGTTTAACCAATCAAAAAAATCGTTGGATTAAGTTTGTTTGTAAAAAGTGTTCTATGTATGCGTATGTGTTGAATCCTTACCACATTTTGATTGGCAAAGTGATCCGAGGTTGATTTGAGTTCATCTCTTGTAGGTTTCAAGGAGTGAGCTTGCAGAGTTAGGATGAAGAGGTCAACTGATCCAGTTCTGTAGAACTCTTTAGCTTCACCTCTGGTTGGCTCCTCGTAGGAGATTTTAATCGAGTTTTAGAGGTCTGATGACGTTAATGACGTTTTATCAGATTCCTTGATGTTGGGCCATTTAACCATGTTCTGCGCAAGTTTAATAAGACTATAAGGATGAGATCCCTCGTTAGTTTTTTAACTTAAGATCCAGAATGTATTAAATAAGTCCCACCCCTAAGCCTATTATATATGTACATGTAAATTTTAAGGATTTAATGATTAAGAGAGTAAGTGTTATAAAGATATGCTGATTGCACTAGTACCCCTTTATACCTAAAAGTAGTGTAATGTACGTAGGGTACTGTAATTGCAATGTGTTTCTAAAAATCATGACACATTGGTTCTAAGCCACCTGGGTACCATGATGGGTGGTATACAGAAGTTGTAAGGGCATAAGCTTTTGTTGTATGTTATGCTGATAACTCTGGAAAAAAGTTATTATTCATTACATTTTATATTGATTTTTTGTCATGTTTTGAGTGATTTTTATTTTAATTTGATTAGTTTAGGAGTTTATTAGGTGTTATTAATAAAACAAGAAATCATTGTGATTTTGGAGTAAAAAGTGCTAATCAATATTTTTTTTCCGCGTATAAGCGTTAGAAGATGATCCAAAATGAATTCAGAATGAACTCCGGTCGAAAAAGCGTACTTTGGTGTTCTAGTCAAAACCCCAACGCTTGAGCGCTGGGATTCAGAGTGCTCGAGCATTGGCCATATGGTTTAGAAGGAATTATGGTTGAGACCAAAGTGCTTGAGCGCTGGAGATCAGAACGCTCTAGCGTAGGCTGGGGAAAAACAAATTTTCAGTATTTCAAGATTTTATGGTAGGCCCCACATATACTATTGGGTGGATCATTTATAAACTTGATTAGGGTATTAAAGAGAAAAAACAACAACACTGACAGCTAAGCAGTGGCACGAAAGACAAGAAGGAATGACGAAGAAGTTGGATCAGAAGAAGAAGAGGCTTTCTCAAAAAGTTTTTATTATTTTGATTTAGTTGTCTTTGTAATTAAATGATGTTTTTCATATCATATATGAATTTCTTGAGTTTAATCGAATATTTTATAGAGTAAATTCTTTTCTAGGATTTTCAATGACAACTAGTGCATGGATTAATAAAGGTTATTAAATTTTATCTATGTGATTGTGATGTTGGATTATCTATTTTATTTCGATCTTAATGGTACCATTAGACTTGATATCTAGAGATTTAATGTTGTTTAGAGATTTGATCTTGTCTGGAGATATAAAGATTACATTTATCATTGAATAAAATAGTCTTTGTTCATCTGTTTTGGGTGATTCACGTGTAAGATAGAAATATACCAATATGTCTTGGGTAACTGTTAAGTGCAAAACTTAAAGTATTGTTTTGCATAGACAATTTCATGGAGATATAGAAGTTGGGTGCGAGTGATAAGTTTATAGTGAATTGAGAGATTATCATGAATAATTAATTCCCGTAGTCAATGATCCAAATGTGCAATTCATAGGTAGAAGCTATAACTTTAATCATATAGAGCACTAGGTGAAATTGAAAATCCTAGGTTTGTCGTCTTGAAGTTAATATCTAATTTAAATATTGCATGTTAGATTAATTTAATCTTAATTCATAATTAAATCAATCTTTGAATTTGCCTTCATTTAAGTATAATTAATTAAATTAGTTTTGGTAGTTGAGAATTTATATTACTAATTCCTCGTGGGATGATACATTCTTATCAGTTTTATTACTTGATTCGGCATGTGCACTTACGTTTTCATTTTTACATCATATGTTTATTGATGCACATGCGAGTCGACCCTTTTATGAAGTTATGTTACCTTGCTTACTGCCTGTGAGTCTTTCTAAAGTTTTTACGATGTTTTGTAAGTGTTATAACATTCATTTACCAGTTGATATTATGAATAGTTATTTTCGGACCTGTAATCAAATTTGTTTGATTACTGACAATTTTCCCTATATATATGTAGGTGAATAGTCTGGATAGTCGGTGTATGCGGACGCGTCGAAGGGCTCATGGTAGGGGAATCACATTGTTGTGTAGTATTTTAGTGGACTTATGTATTAAGGATTTGAAATGTATTATTTTACAAGCTTGTGCCCTGAAGCATGACCTTTGTATGATTTTGGATTAAGTCTACGTGATTATTGATTATGTCCAAGAATTTTTTAGTTTATATTATATTATTACTAGAGAGCATTTACACTTTCGGCACTCTAACAATTATCTGTAGGGTGTAATAGCCTCAAAGTCTTGGAACATGACTAGGAGCACTTAAAGGCACATTAAACTTATTTGGTTGCAGTTATTTGTGTGTTAAAGAAATGTGGATTGAGGAGCATACGATTCTTACCCTGTGAAGATCCACATGAAGACCAGGTGTTAGGGTATGATGCCCTGACACTTGATGATGCACTTTGTGTTTATTTTCTATTTTGTGGGTATGTAAAATAGGTAACCACGACCAAATGTTTACGTTAACACAAATTATACGCATCAAGTAATTAAGATACACAATCCAATCACTTGAACTAAGATTAAGAATTGGAGTATGTCACAACATCGAATCTCTTCATTGTAGTGGTAGTGCGCCTCCTCTGTAATTCGGAGTGATCATTCGCATATATAAAGTCACCCTCTTAGTCGCTGGGAAGGTGTTATCTCTTTTGTTCATGTTAGGAACTTAAGCTTATGTAAGTATTCCTACCTACTATGATTCAGTATGCATGATATAAAATTGAGTAAGGTTGTTTGTCTTAAGCATCATTGAGGGTTAAGATCCGTTTCTGTGAGATTTGTACGATAGTTGTCCAAGAAGTAGCACTCAATTATAACATCGGACTTTGGTCCGGCCTCAAACCAAAAATAGGCTGATATAGTGAATAAAGGCCAATTTGATCCTCTTTCCCATAGGTCAAAAAATCGAAGGAGTCCGACCACGGGCTAGCCAAAAAACAAGAGGAAATGGGGCGGATTGGCGCCGGGTGCTATAACACCCCATTCCGGTTCACCCATGAACTGAGCTAGAAATGTCACGAACCATTCGCTAAACTACTCGATTTGGTTAAGCCGACCTAGATCTCCCCTCGATGTCTTAAAATGGCAGTGCAAGTATATAATGCGTGAATGACGCTACGTGCATGCCATGATATGCTATTGTGCACAAACAAAATAATCGTGAAAATAGGTTCAAAAATAATAAATATTTATATCGATATAATTCCAAAACAAGACATTTTTATTTCACTTTCATTCTAGTTTCATTTCATAGGCTAATGTTCATAGCATTTCACAGAATAATTTAAAACAATCTTATCATTCGCAGAGCTTAGAATTCATTATTTCCATTCATTAAGTGATGTAGGTTCATGTGTGCAACAACTTTACTACTCCTCTGCAGTTCTAGCAACACTCAGTCCTTGAGATTCTCACCTACATATATAATAGAAAACCGTCAGTAACAAGTGTTACTAGTCCAGAAAATAATAAATATCAAAGTGGCTATGAGAGCAAACTCTCATATGAAAGAAAACAACACATGAAATCTCTGAGGGCATCTACTGAAAACATCTTTCTCATTTCACTTTCTTCCATACCCACTTACATAACATGGTCATCGGCAGCTTTGATTGGCACATGCACGCTCGTGTGGTTGTCGAAAAAAATGCCAAAACTACATATATATAGGTCTACGTAAGGATTCATATAATATGCCCGAAGGCAACTTGTGGTGGATCTTGTTTTTGAAAACATACTCGAGGGTTCTCATCCTTAAGGGTTATTAATCAGGAAGATCGATCAATTAAATGACCCAGGTTAAGTGGGATCCAATAAAACACCACTCAACTCGTCCTA
>JAURVB010005549.1:0-19756 GCA_033002965.1 Piper betle
TAAATGACCTTTCCTTCATGTGTGAGAACCTAAGGGTTTTAAAATATTATAATAAAAATACTATTCTGGGTTAGTGAGCCTTTTTAAATTTTATCTACATTGCTATAAATGACATTTCCTTCATGTGTGAGAGCCTAAGGGTTTTGGAATATGGAGTTGTCATGTCTTCAAATGCATGAAAAATTATTATTACCGACCTATATTTGAACTGTTTTGAAGACATAATACTCTAGGACGCACAAGTCTAACCATTTCATGCATAAATTCTCTGTGCTCCGAAATCTTAAAACTGAAGGATAAAATTAACCCAAGTACGTTAAACTATGTTACTCGTGCAAATATTTAAAACAAAAAGAAACATGTGTTGGAGGATCTTGTTGGTTTTTTTTTTTTTATGGGTTTAAGGCCTACGTGAAGACCAGGTAAACTAACAGCTTGAAAAGTATAAATTTTGGTTGCAAATGATTTATAATATGATGTGATCGAAGTGGAACACTTATGTGATGTATTTTTGTGTAAATACGTGAAATATGAATGAATGTCTACTTGTGCTTTTTATAAATTGTGAAATTAAACAAGTTAGTAAAATTTTTCTCATAGTCCTAATCATGGTTGCATGAATCGGATCAATCGGAATCGGTTTTCCAAGGAGTCGGAATCGGAATCGGTCTGAATCGGCCAAGAATCGGTTCAGTAGAATCGGTCCAAATTAATTTAATCGGTCATATATAATAATTTGACAATTTATAATATAAATATATTAAAATTGGGTATTGATGTTATTTTGATATTATTCTGTGTATTATAGTTTCTGATATTTTTAAATATTTTTTAAGATTTTTTTAAATTTATTTAGAATTAATTATTATTTTTGACTCGAGTTAGACTCGAGTCAACTTTTAATTACGAGAATGCCACTCTTTACCCCTGCCGCGCCGCCGCCGGCCCGGTCGGCGGCGAGTCTCGAGGCAGCGATGTCGGAGGATGTCGGCAGCCCAGTCGGAAGAACAGTCAGCGGCCCGCAGCCGGCGGCGAGGCGGCCCGGAGATGCGGCGAGTCGGCGGCCCGGAGCGGCAGCGAGTCGGCTGCGAGTCGCGGCGATTCATGCGTCACAGCCCGATTCGGTCCGGCCACACTTCGGCGGCGACGTTGCGAGGTCGGCGGCGAGGTCGGTAGCCCGGTCGGCGGCGAGCCCGGAGTCGGGGAGCACGGCGGAGGGCGGAAACGGGGCGGCGGCGGGCGGACGAGCGGCGGCGGCGTGGGGGAGCGGGTTTGATTTTAGGTTTTTAAAATCCAAATTACCATTTTACCCATGCTTAAATAATTTAATAAAAATCATACCTAGGGTATTTTAGTAATTTCATTAAAAAAACCGATTCCGATTTAAATCGGCCGATTCCGATTCCGAGTTAAATCGGTCGGAATCGGCCGAACTCAGCCGATTCCGAGGCCGATTCGGGGCCGACCGAGTCGGCCCCGAAATCGGATCGGCATCGCGCCGATCCGATTTAAATCGGCCGATTCCGCACGGAATCGGCCGATTCGTGCAACAGTGGTCCTAATTACAAAGGAAACTTTGCTAAATTTTTCCCGAAATTTAAAGTCTCCTCTGTAATTTAGATTCATTTAAGATATCATATTTACATGAGCTTAGTCCTAAGTGTTTATATATATTTTTGTATAATCATGTGTATTTTAGTTATTTATTAGATTCCTTTAAACCTTTTTCTTTTGACACTTTAAATGATTAGGTCATCTCGTAGGTCAACTTTGCATTTAAGTTGAATAAGAGTAATGGTATAAAATTTAATATTTTGATTTAATTTGTACAGTAAGTCGAGTCAAAATCTTATAATTATATTATCAATATATTGTTAAACTACAAAAATACTAATGAGATGATCAAATTGGTGAATTTTAAGTTGAGCCGAGTTTACAGGAAATTTATTGTGACTCGAGCCCAATCGACTCGTGAAAAGTCAGACCTATTTGAGCCGGTACCCCCCTAAAACATGACTAAATATAATAATGCATGGAGGTGGGAATATGCCTCCCGTGGAGTACTGTCGGTTACATGCGCAGAACTTTGGAAATGAAAGGCATTGGAAGATAAGGACGAGATATTATTTTTTTAAAAAAGAAGTAATTACGTGATACATATCATTGATTTGACATATAGTTATAGATTTAAGTATAAGTTTTTTCAAAGTAAATTTTAATTGTTTCTTTGCATAAATTAAATTATTATTTTAATGTGACAGAAAAAGGGTGGGCTTGAAAGCCACGAGTACGAGAGCAGGTCGGCCCCTCCCAACTGTTGTCTCTTGCCTTCCCATACCCCTGCACGGCCGCCACCACTCGCCAATCAACTCGTTCACGAGTTAAACAAATATATATATATTTAAATAAATAAATATATATATATATATATATATAAACTTTAAAACTTAAAAAACTCATTTTAGCACCCCCTCCCCCCACACACACTTGTACACCCTTGTAATAATTCCCATTTTATAATGGGTATAATAATCGAGCACTTTTTCAACTACCATAATTAGTTTATGATAATTTTTACTAGGTCTGAAAAAAATTCCTAGTTGAAAAAAACCAGATTATTCAACTAATAATATAAATAAATGTATCAACTAATGATAAATTATTATAGCGATTACAGTGACAAAATTTTGTTGTGTCTGAGACCCACAATGCATAAGTATTAATAAAATTAAACGATTCGTTAATTTAATTAAAAAATATACTCTCAAAGCAATTAAAAGAAAAAAAGAAGTGGAAGAGTTATTTCCTCCACTGAAAAAGGCAAGCAAGAGTGGGCTTGCCGAATTGCTAATACATGCATGGAAAGCGCGCCACTAAGGCGTCGGGACAACCAATCAGATGGCGCCAACACAACAAAAGATTAATTAGTGAAGTGATTAAATGGGTACCATTGCCTCCACCAACAAACTGCACGCCAATTTGATACCCCTTTCGTCTTTTTCTCCTTCCTCTCCCCCATTTTAACTCCGCATTCCTTGTCTCTTCTCTTCTTCCCATTACCCCCGACCTTCGCGGCCATGGCGTTGAGGCTGCTGCACTTCCCTTCCGAGCTTCGCGGCGCCTCCTTCGCCCACTCCCATGGCCTCATGAATCACCCCCACAAGAAGCCCAGCACTGGTTTGTAGTGTTCTTTTTTTAACGGCGTGTTGGTTTTTGGTATATGGCTTCTGAAAGAGATTGTTGAATTGGGTAGTTGGGTTTTTTTTTTTTTTGGGGGGGGGGTTTTCATTGTTGGTGCGTGTGAGAAGAAGGTTGAAGCTGTTTTACTTGTTCGTGTTATGTGCTTGGTTGAGCTACAATATCTGTGGGTTTTTTTTTTTTTTGATTTGTGAAACAAACTTGTTTCATGGTATGGATGGTTGGAGAGATTGTTTCATGCAGGGATCATTTTTTTTCCCTTCTTTTTTTTGGTTGATTTCATTGTTGGTGGGTGGGGGAATAAGGTTGAAGATGGTTACTTGGTGTTATGTGCTTGGTTGAGCAAAAATATTTGTGATTTTTTTTATTTTTTTATTTTTAGATCACACTTGCTTCATGGTATGCATGGTTGGGCAGATTGTTGCATGCAGGGTTCACTTTTTTTTCCTGCTTTTTGTGGCTGATTTTTCATTGTTGGTGGGTGAAGGAAGAAGCCTGCAGCTGTTTTACTTGTTGTTATGTACTTGGAAGAGCTGAAATATTTGTGGGTTTTTATTTATTTATTTGTAGAGCAAACTCCTTCCATGTCATGGCTGCTTAGAGAGATTGTTAAATACAGTAGTCACTCTTTTGCTGTTTTTTTTTCCTTCTGAGACAATTTTTCTTTGTTGGTGGGGGAAGAACAAGCCCGCAGTTGTTTGCTCGTTGTTATATGCTTGGTAGAGCTAAAACAATAGTGGGTATTTATTTATTTCTTTGTCGATCATACTTATTTCATGATATGATTGCTTGGAGAGATTGTTGAATGCAGGGGCGACCTTTTTGTTTTTTTAGCTGCTTTTTTTGGCTGATTCTTCATTTCTGTGTGTGTTTGGTTGGTTTGAAGCAGGAAAAACTATATTTTGGAGGAGGAAGGGAAATGGAGTGACCTCTGTGAGGAGTGTACCGTGTTGCTCTGCGCAGCAGCAGGTGCCTCCACCAGCTTGGCCTGGGCGGGCTGTTCCAGAACCAGATCAGAAGAGATGGGATGGGCCTAAGCCTATCTCAATTGTTGGCTCTACTGGTTCTATAGGAACACAGGTGCCCATACATGTTTTGGTATCTGAGGGGATGTAACCAAAAATATGGGGTTCTTCTTCCGGTAGTTTTTATTTTTATTTTTACTCAAGATTGATAATCTTTGTTTCAGACACTGGACATTGTTGCTGAGAATCCAGATAAGTTTGAAGTTGTTGCCCTGGCTGCTGGCTCAAATGTGACTCTCCTTGCAGACCAGGTTGTCATCTCTCTGAAGTTTTCCTCGTATTGCACATTCTTACATGCAAATAGCTGTTCTGACATTGTATATTCACTAAGCAGATCAAGACATTTAAACCTCGATTGGTTTCTATTAAAAATGAAGCTTTGCTCAATGAACTTAAAGATGCTATAGCGGATGCTGACTACAAGCCCGAAATCATCCCAGGAGAGGAAGGAGTTATAGAGGTTAAATTTTTTTATATCTGTTAATTTTTAAGCATAATGATTCATCTGCTAATATTTGTCTCCATTTTTCAGGTCGCTCAATATTCCGATGCTGTCACTGTTGTTACAGGCATAGTAGGATGTGCAGGTTTAAGGGTAAGAAGTGTATCTCTTTCAAAATGATGTATAAAGTTTCTATGTGCAGATTCATTTGAATCTATCATATGGGGAGAAATCAACGGATGAAGAAAATGGCCTCATTAAATTTATGAGTGGGCATAAATTTTTCTGCTTTGATGAGAATGTTTCACTTTTGCAATTTCAACTACGTTTTAAAGATCTAATTCCACGTATACTCTGTTTTTTTTTTTTAGAACATAAATCACTTGAAGAAAATTTTTATAATCAGAGTATTTTTTTTATTTCGTTTTCTGCTTCACTTTATCAATTATTTTTAAGAAGCTCTTCAAATGCCCTTTTTGGGCATTTTCAATGGGGAGATTTGTCTTTAGTGCTGTATCATCTTACATTGACCTGTTTTTCTTTATGCAGCCGACTGTAGCTGCTATAAAAGCGGGAAAAGACATAGCATTGGCTAACAAAGAGACCTTAATAGCGGGTGGACCTTTTGTTCTTCCTCTTGCGCACAAACACAAAGTTAAAATACTTCCTGCTGATTCAGAGCATTCTGCCATTTTTCAGGTAATATAGCATTTTGCAGTGAGCCGCCTGTCAGTGACAATGTTAATGCTAACCTTTCAAATTGGTGAAATTTTTTTATTTTAATTTTAATATAATTCTTTATATTATGTTAATTTGTATCCATGAACAAAGTTAAAGCACTTCTGCGCACGAAGTTATAGTGGCCACAAGCAATAGATGAAATATGATGCTAGCATTAATTCTTTGATATTATTAACTATTTCCTGGGTTGAGAGTGATTTTGTTTTTGCCAAGAGAAGTTCATTCATGTCAGTGGTTGAAGGAAACGGCATTTATTCTTACTATGTGAGCACATACTAGTTTTATATCGTGACTTGTGAGCACTAGAATTGATGTCACCTTATCATGGTCAATATCTTGTGTTTAGTGTATTCAAGGGTTGCCAGAAGGTGCACTTAGACGCATCATATTGACTGCATCTGGAGGAGCTTTCAGGTAAAGATAAATATGCATCAACTTTTAGATATAAATTTGCATTTTATGGGGTAGAAATATGTCTATAATTGTAGACATTTAAATTAGGCCAGTTGGGACCCTTTTTCTAACTAGCTATGATTGTATATCTGGTAGGGACTGGCCTGTTGAGAAACTGAAAAACGTAAAAGTCGCTGATGCACTGAAGCATCCAAACTGGAATATGGGAAAGAAGATTACCGTTGACTCAGCGACCCTCTTCAACAAGGTATTCTGCTCTGTTTATAATCTTAAGTGCCTATTGTCCTTGTTGAGATAAATGAAATACAACTCTTTTATGCTTGACAGGGGCTTGAAGTTATTGAAGCACATTATTTGTTTGGGGCCGAATATGATGACATTGAGATTGTGATTCATCCACAATCAATTATACACTCAATGATTGAGACGCAGGTAAAACTAGTATCTTCATGGATGGCTTATAAATTTACACTTTAAGTTTTTGTATATTTGGTTGGAAAATCTTGTACTATTTTACTCCAGTTTTATTCTCCACCTTATATCGTAAACTTAAACTTCTTGAGCATTCTTCACAAAATATTTAACGTATTTAATGATATGATATTAAGATTAATATAAAGATGAACTGTTTCCAAAGCAATCTGTAGATATCATATTGTGATGTTCATAATCACTTGCAAATTTTAACAGGATTCTTCAGTTCTGGCTCAACTGGGTTGGCCTGACATGCGCCTACCAATTCTTTATACCCTATCATGGCCAGAAAGAATATATTGCTCTGAGAAAACTTGGCCTCGCCTTGATCTTTGCAAGTAAGCAAACAATCTCACTGTCTATCAACAAACTTGAACTTTTGCAGAATTTTAAATCTACTTCTCTCGAGCTGCTTACCTTGTTTTTACCACTATTGAATTTATGAGAATGGAAAACACTTTTCATGTCTATGCGGAATAGGTAACAAGTTGTATTCAATTTGAGCAGGCTAGGCACTCTAACCTTCAAAACTCCTGATAATGTAAAATATCCATCCATGAATCTTGCCTATTCTGCTGGACGAGCTGGAGGAACAATGACGGGAGTTCTTAGTGCCGCCAATGAAAAGGCAGTTGAGATGTTTATTGATGAAAGGCAAGTTATCCCTGTTACATACTATTTTATCTGCACAATCAAATGCATTGAAACTCAACTTTGCATTAAATATTTTTGGTATTCCTACATCTAATGTTCAATGTTTTTACAGGATCAATTACCTTGATATATTCAAGATCGTGGAGCTCACATGCCAGCGACATATGGACGATTTGGTGACTAGCCCTTCACTCGAAGAGATCATACATTATGATCTGTGGGCACGGGACTACGCCGCGAATGTGAAAACTTCATCATCGGGGTTGAGTCCCGTCCCTGTATGATTGTGTGGAAACATCATTGATGAAACATTTATAAGAAGAATATATATGATGCACTTTCTTTGGCAGCCGTAGTCTGCATACATCATCTGCTTCTATCTTGAAATGCGTCTGACATGAATTCCATTCTTCTGATTACAAATAATAAAGTTAATCTCCTGATCGAAACGTAAAGCAGAGTTTTGATCCATTGTTTTTTATGGGTGTAGTAATCACCTTATTGGTGTATGTTAGCTCGATAAACCTTGTATTACTGAAGAAAGTGTTTTTGAGTCAAAATCTTCTGTAAGTTCATGAAATGTAAACTTTGATTCTAGACCTAGTCCCTGCTGCTGCTGAAGTAGTTGCCTTTCTCTCAAACAAGCAGGCTTCTGGAATTTGCTGAAAACCAGAGCCCAGATGTGTGTGAACGATCTTTCAAGCATAATTTTGTGCATGATACGTTAAAAAAAAGGGCTTGTGCATAGACAACGCCTGATCTTGGTAGGTGCATATCGGATTTTTATAAACGGACACAATGTGAACTCTGTTGCTTGATGCATAAGCCGTAAACTTTTTTAGTGCAAAGTTGTAAACCAAATCAACTTGTCAAAAGATTCGAGAGAGAAAATGGATAAGAAAAATTTTATAAAGAAGAGATTGTTGACTATGCAGGAAATTAAAACATGCAAGGTGCTACAGATTGATATGCAGCATAAGAAATTGTAACTGCCCATATATTTCTGAGCTAAATCTCCTTGCTCTCCTCCAGTGAATGACACAAATTATCAGCTTATAACGTACAGCGGGATGACAAACTTAATTGTGTTTGGTTGAACACACTAGTTATATTTCAGATTTCACATACATAAATACCAAACAAATTCCATGCAAAGTTGAACCCAATAAATATTTACATGAAATCCAACTTACAAAAGTTTCAAAACCGGTAATTTAGCTGCGAAAAAAGTCACCTCTCATTTACAAAAACACAAGCTGCTTTTTTCTTTCTTCTTTGCTTGGGAAGAAAACAATATATATATATATATATATTATAACTCGGAACTCAATGGTGCGGCCGACTCAACCCGTTCACACTGGCAAAGAACCCGACTATGTCTGGTCTGTAGGGCAGATACGACCGCCGTCGATCTCCCTCCCTCATCGCACGGTCCCTAATGTAGTACTCCATATGCTTCGCCGGAGACCTCGCCGGCGAATTCGCCGGCCGCCCCACGACCACCTTCGCCGCCGCAGGCCGGGCGACGGCCTTTGGATTCTCCGGCCGGCGGGAGCTTCTCCCGGTCGCCTCCGACGAGAGGAACACGAGAGTGTCCTTGCCGTCGCTGCCGCTCCGGTGTAGCAAGTCCCGGAGCCGCCACCGCCTCGTCGACCCCGTCGACTTGCTTTTGTTGCACCGCCCCGGCGTTGCCGGCGCCGACGCCGGCGCCGACCCCGGCGTCCACACGCAGTAGTCCCCCACCGGCGTCGGCGGCTTCTCCTCGCCGCCGCCGGCCGCCATGAGCTTCCGCAGTGGCAGCCGCACCGTCGCCGCCGCGGGGGAGGGCGAGCCGCCGCCGCTGCTGCCGCCGTGGAAGACGAGGTCGGAGTTGAAGATGGGGAAGAGGGGACGGATCTGACCGTTGGAAAAGAGCTCGTCAGCGGTGATGGGCGCCGAGTCCGGGTCGCGGCAGACAAACGAGAACTCGAAGTCTTCGGAGTCGCTCGCTTCGCCGGCGTCTCCCTCGTCGAAGAGGTCGTCGGTTTCGGGGTCTGCGGCGGCCAACTCGGTGATGACTCGGGCAGCGATCTGCTCGAACCGGTTTCCGGCGGAGTAGGAGGTGAAGCTCGGGGTGGTCGACGAGATCGCCGCCGGCGACGCCATTGTCATCATTTTTGTCTTCTTCGTCGTCTCTGGTTTTGATGAGAGTTTGGGTTCGGTTGTTGAGGATTATATATAGGGCGGGGAACAAGGGGGATGGGATACTCGCGCGGGCGACGGCGACGGCGACGCGCGCTTAGGCTTTCTTGGCGTGGTGACTAACTCACTCGGTGGTGTCTATCATGGCGCGTGTGACAATTGCTTCTAGAAATGTTTTTTTTTTAAAAGATTTGAATGTGTTATTTATTTATTTATTTATTTTTATAAAATGATATTGACCTTTATTATTTTTTTAAAAAAAGAGGTAATTATGCTAAATTTAATTTTAAAATTTGAAACTCAATTTTTGTTGTTCTCGATATTCAATTAAAGCTCAAATCACTCAAGTCGAATTGAAATGAGTGATAACAATATTAAACGTGTTTCACGTAGAATTATTATATTATATTTAATTTTTTTATAAAATTAAAACTAACTTTAAAACCCAATGCAATTGAATTGAAATTAATGTAGAGTATTCGAGCTGAATGTAAGCTAATCAAAATATTATACTAGAAAAATGTAAACCATATATATGTTTTTATTTTAGGGGAAACAAATATAAGCTCTTGTACTTATATTTTCCAATGTAGGGTCAATGTTAATGTGGGACGCACAATTATTAAAATGTGCATGATAGTGCTTCCACTGCCTGGTAGCTAAAGAGGGGTCAATGTGAAGACTTATAACAGCCCAGGTGATTATAGACCTTGTATTTTGGTATTATGTTCTTGCTACTGTCATCCAGAAGATGTACATGTAGAAGATCTACATGAGTTCCATGGTTAGTCATTGTAAAAAAGGTTTTTTTGCGGAATTCGTTAGAGAGAAGAGATGTCTCGATGTTCTCCACCTACCACTCCGACTAGTGTTCATGTTTTACTTTGAGGACACTTTTGTGTGTGTGACAAATTAAGTTCAAAAATTATTTTCTACGTTATCCATTGGCGGTGGAAAAATCATGCATATTATCATAAATGAGGAAACTTCTCAATAGTTACAAAGTTGCCTTTCTGGTTAATTTCTGAAACACTCATTTTAATTTAACGTATGTTAGCTTGAACCAACTTTTTTTAAATTATTTTAAAGATATTTATTTTTTGTCGTTGACCGGAAGTGGCGCATCTGGTCACCGACCAGCTGCTGATTATAACAGTTGTTGATGGCCTAGGGTGATCAGATTTGGCCATTTATGACCAAGCGTCCATTTTTATACTATTATGCCTCTAAATCTCACACTAGTTGGAATTTTATTTTATTTTTATCTCCTCAAAAGCCGAAGACAAAAGAAAAAAAAAAAGGTTCTAAAGACCTGGAGTCGTTTTAGTAGAGGTTAGGAGGTCAAAAGTGACCTTGGGGCATTATAGAAGGTAAAGTATATAGTACACAATAATACAACCTTGCATACAAATTGCATGAGCTAAGTAGTGACGATCTAGAAGAATGAACGACGTGGGTATCTCGAGAGACCTTAAGCACTAAGGCAATAAAAAATAGACCACCACCCAGAGATCTTTGATTTGCTTTATTAATTAAATTAAATTAGTTGTAGGATTTTCTTGTTTAGTTAATTGTTTCTCTTTGATTTGTTATCTAAACAACAAGTTTATATTTTAAACCAGATCTCGATCCAGAAATTTCTCCACGATTTAATTAATAGTGTACTTTAAATTTATTGAACCTTAAAGAAAAATTAATTTTTTTAAATTTACTGCATGGGGGAAGAAATTCAGCCAACAACTCATGCATGGAAACTAATATTTAAGTTTTTGGGTACATACGTATTTGCCTTATACAAAGGGAAGAATACCAATTTCTGAATGTCAAGCATAAATCAAAGACATCTAGAAGCTAAGTCAGACTAATGTATATAAGAGGTTTGCAGGTCAATACAACCATCACATAAAGCATAAGTTTAATCAACATGAGCTACAAGTTAGGTAATTGATTAGGTAGTGATCTAGAAGAAGAATCACAGATATATGGGGATTAATATTGAGGCTTGGGAACTAAGCAATGAGCTAATCACTTAGTCATTTGCATGCTCTCTATTTTTTATCAATCTTCCTGGTGGTCACGTCGAAACGTGAGAGTATCAGAGTTCATTCTTAAAACTTGTGTTTTGTCTAGGGTCGACGTATACAAAATGAAGAGTTGGCGGTAACAATGATAATATAATTTAGCTAATGATCATTCAATAAAATAACGGATTAATTAATTATAATTTCTAGCACAAACAAAATAAATAAATTATCACATAATAAATCGACAAAACCTAGATGAAAATATTGTACATGCATAGATAAATAATTATTTTTTAAAAAAAAATTTTGTCCTCTCGATATGCCACTTGGCACCTATAACACCTTGAATATAGTTCACCTACAAATCGGATGATTGAGTAAAGTCGCGTTTAAATTAATTAGAATATAAAACTCGAACGAGAAATAGAATAAATCCCCTCTTTTGCATCGCAAGAAATAAAAATATCAATAATTGTGCACCCAACACTCAACGGGAAAGATAAATATATGCATTCAACAACCTATAAAAAGTTACGGGCAATGACACGTGAACATTTAACATACAATTAGAGTCAAAATATGAAATTAGGTAATATATATAGATAAATACATCAAAATAACTATTAGAACTGAAGTCGGAATGTCTCATCAAGAGACATAATGCCATGTCTAATTTACTGATACATAAGTCTGTTAGAGCATACACAATCATCAACTAATGCATAAAGGCACGCATCAAATGCAAACAAAAACACAAAGAAAATAATGATGTATTGAGCATAAGTGTGTGTAGCAATTATCAGTCCTCCTACTAAAGTCAACCCAACACACAAAAATACAAGACCTACATATATAACAAGAAAAACGTCAGCAACGAGTATCACTATCACTGATCCAGAAAATAACTAGTATAAATTGTCAACTAGAATCTAATTTCCATGTGAAAGGAAAATAATATATAATCTCCATGGACACACTTAAAGGGTAACTATTGAAAAGTCATCAAGCTGTAGACTAGATAACATCCTAAACTGAACTGGTGTTGTGCCACTCTCAACAATAACTAGTCCCACTTTTGGGAAAAATATATATATCTTAAGCCCTCTTCAAATCTCCATATAACTCATGGTCCAGAGCACAAAGGTCGACACTCAACAGGAAAAGGTGAATGGATGCATGTATAAACTTAATAAGTAACTACGTATAATGACATGACATGTGAACATCCAAAAATCAATTAGAGGCCAAAATATAAAAACAAGTAATTTACATGGATAAATATACATAAAATAACTGTTAGAATTGAAGTTAGAATGTCTCATGAAGAGACCTGATGTAATGTCTGATCTGCTGGTAAATGAAGTTGGTTAGAGCATATATCACAACACATCAACTAATACATAAAGACACACATCAAACACAATCCAAAACACGAAAGGAAACAAGATGCACTGTGTATAAGTGTGTGTAACAACTATCTATCTTTCCACCAAAACCGACCCAACAAATAAGAACACAAGACCTATGTATATATAATAGAAAAATATCAGTAATGGAGTCACTGGTTTGGAAAATAACTAGTACAAAATGGCAAGCGACATCAATGCTCCTTGGTCCAAGCTGACACATCCAACTCGTGATTATTACCTACATATGGTATAAAAATGTCATGTGTGGTGAAAAGAAAAATAACTATAACAAGCTAGCTATGAGAGCAAACTCTCAGTATGAAAGAAAACATCATATACTCCCTGTGAACACTCTGAAGGGCACCTACTGAGGGTCACTGGGACTGCAGACCTGGTACCATCCTGAACTGACAGATCTGTTGTTGCTGATGCCTCTCTTGACATTTTCTTACTTCATTTTCTGGTCTCAAATCCTAAGCCCTCTTTTACCTCCATATTTCTATTGGCCTTGAGCACGAAGGCCGAATGCTCTCAGGCAGTCGCCGTTAGTACCCTTTAAACTATAAGTCCGGACATGCACTGTACTAAACAGTACCCGTAAACCTCCACATTCTCTGGGTGTGAGGAATTCAAACTTGGAGTTGTTAGGATCCCTCGGGAATAGAATAGCCTGCTGCACTAATCCAGAGCCCACTTTGACTATCATGACATCTGCTCATGGTACGTGTAGTCAATTTCTCCATCTCTCGTCTCACTAAAGACTCAATAAAATTATATATATATATATGCCTGGGAAGGGATTTATACAATAGGCTTAAAGGCAACTTGTGGTGGATCTTGTTTTTGAAAATCATCCTCGAGGGGCTATTAATCCAGAAAACTATTTGGTTAAATGGCCTGAGTTAAGTGGGATCCAATAAAACGCCACTTAACCCGTCCTGCAAATAATAAAATAAACATACAATAGAAGAGAACGTAAAATAGAAACGAGTCCTAAACGGACATGGTAGAAACTCCAAGCATGTCATCGCGCCTAGGCGGCAAGCTCCTACTCCGTACTTATACATCAAAACTAAATACTAACGCCCGCTAACTAAATGTTGCATCAAACTCAATGAACATCACACACAACATAATAATCATCTGTCACAACCAACAATCAATAATCATAAATGTGAATAATCCTAACTCATCCTATTCATACCAATATTATTGTGTTTTTTTCAGTTACGTCGTGATCACTTATCATGCTGAGACTCGATTTACCTCATCAAATCATTTAACCTTCATTCACTATTAATCACATCATGCATTTATCACTTCATCCTTAGTCAAACATCCATCACGATAACTAATCAATCCTAGCTTGTTGTGCTAATAACCATCAAGTTTAAATAATCAAATAGGAGGTAATTATACCTCACGTCATGGGCAATCGGCGACGACTAGGGTTTTGTCACGTGTCTCAAAGCTCGAATTCGGCACTCATTGGTGTCCGAAGTTCAATCGAGTTTACCTGGATGAACTCCACGGAAGATCCGGTGATTCCAAGTGAATCCGGTTTTCTGGTTGGTTTCGGCGGTTTTTCGACAGGTTTCATTGGTTTTTGGCAGCTTCCAACAATTTCCGGCAGCAGTCGTCGATGGCGTCTGCTAGTTGGAAAGCAATGGTATTGGGTGCCATTGGGACCGACTTGGTGAGCTCGACCATGTCTACAAGGTCGACATGGTCGGCGGAGGTGGCAGCTCGCCAGAAAATGGCTGAAATAGAGGTGACGGTGATGGGTGACTCGATCCGGCCGGCCTGGACGGCGACAGCCTCCACTCAGATCGGGAAAGGTCACTGGGTGGTCGAGGGTGTTAAGGCGACCACCCGATCATGGCGGCGATGGTCGCCGGCGGCGCGATCGTGGATCGAAGCGCGGCGCAAAGGCACGACTTCCTTGCGTCACAGCAGCCAAATGGTGGCTGGCTTGGTCAGGGCGGCACGGAAACGTCGTGGCAGGGCTAGGCGGTGCCGATCTGAGGTAGGGTGACGTCCACGACAGTGGCGGCAATGCTGCACAGGGGTGGCGTCGGGGCAATGGTTTGGGAGAGGAAGAAGAAAAGGTTGGGGGTGAAAAATAATTGGGTGGCAATATCGTAAATAATACTTGACTCGTATCTGGCTCGAGTCAAGAATAATAACTAAGGTGTATTAAATCCTAAAAAAATTGGGGAAAATCCTATAAAATTAAACAAACACCAAAACATCATAATGATATGCTCTAGAACTGTCAACCCGTCTAAACTGCCCGTAACGCGTCCTAATACGGTAAACGGCTTAAACTAATTCTACAATCCACTATATATAAAAATAAAAAATAACTGGCATACTCTCATATATTCTGATAACTCATTCTGTTCTGCTGTGTTCATGACGTTATCATCATATACTTGGGTGCGCATGACCCTCATAGCTCATACACATGACTGGCATCGGCTCAATACACGCATTCTGAAACTGACTGGACTTGAAAATAACAGTTGAACCGACCGGTTCTAAATATAAAACTCTAACTCGAGTCGTGGGTTTTACAAGTGAAATCTGATTTCCACGAGAGAAGAAAATAACATATAATCTCCATGGCAACACTCAAAAAACTTTTATTGAGGAGTCACTAAGATACAATTAGATAGCATCCCAAACTAAAGTAGTGTTGTGCCACTCTCGGCAAATGGCTCTCTTGGCAATAACTAGTCACACTCTTTGGAAAAAACACATATCCTAAGTCATTTCCAAACTTCCATATAACTCCTAGCCTAGAGCACAAAAGTTGAATACTCTCAAGTAATTGCCTTCAGTACCCTCTAATACCACAAGTATAGACATGTGTTATACACAATAATTGTTATTTACTCCATGCCTCTCTAGGTGTAAGAAAACTCAAGACGTAGAGATGTCAAACTCCCTCAAGAATGGAATAACCCTCTCACTAATATAGAGCTTATTGTGACCTACATATGGACTTGCTCGCGGTATATATAAGATCAAGTCCACAAACTCTCGGCTTACTGAAAACTTGATAAAAACTATAAATATAAGGCTAAGAAGAGGACCATACAAGCAAACTTGATGGCGACGTGAGGTGGAGCTAAGTTAAAAAATAATTCATCCTCGAGAATTGTTGATCACGAAAGTAAAATACATCTAGATGGCTCTTGTTAAGTGGGGTCTGGTAAAATAGTCACTTAACATGTCCTACTATCTAAAAATAAAATTTACGATAGAATAGAGCGATAGAGATGAGAAGAATCCAAATAGACCTAAAGTCTAAGCTCTAAGCGTGTGGGTACATCTATGGTGAGTTCGCACACTACTCAACAAAAGACTAACAATTTTATATGATGCATGCGTGTGGTGTGTGCTTACATCGACAATAATGACAACAATCAACAACACTAAAGAATCCTAAAGTCTAAGCTCTAAGCGTGTGGGTACCTCTACGGTGAGTTCGCAGTCCGAACCTACATCGGAACTCACTACTCAACAAAAGACTAACAATTCTATATGATGCATGCTTGTGGTGTGTGTGCTTACATCGACAATAATGACAACAATCAACAACACCAATAAAATCAATAGATAAACACTCGGCATGTAAATCGAGCCATGACTAGTAATAAACAAACAAATAAATAAAACAAGTCAAATGAATGAAAGAAGAATAAATAAATAAAAATGCACAGTAACATTACAACAATAATAAATGACAACTAAAAATGTAAGAAAATAAATAAGTAAATAAATAGCAAATAATAACTAAATAAGTATTTAATTAATAATTAATAATTAATTAAATAAACTCACTTATAAAAAGAATGATAAATAAATAAATAATACATTAATCAAGAAATAATAATAATACTATAAATAATACTACATGATTTTGCAATTAAATGTGAGTAAATATTAATAGTGCACAAGTTAGAAAACAACTAAATAAATAGTTCAGTAAATAAATAAATGAATAAATACTTAATAACAATTAATCATGAATAATAACAATATAATTATCAAATATATGAACACATCTAAATACTAGCAAATTATAATATGTGCACTTTAAATAATTCAATAAATAAATAATAAAAATGTATATAATGTAATAAACATGAATAAAATAATATAAATAAGTAAATACATCATCAATAAAAATTAATAATGATACAATCATATATCATGTTCAACAAATAAATAAATAACAAGAGAAAATCAAATAATTAATAAATATAAACAAATTAATAAGCACAAAAATAATAACTAAATAAAAGCACTCATAAATTAAAATATATCAAATAATGTGAATATATATGTAAACTAATACATAAAGCATCAAATTATAAAAAATGGTCCGAAAATGGATAATAAGCTGAAAATGAGCAGTGGAATCAACTGGGTAAGTCAGACCGAGTTTGCCTGAGTCAACTCGATCTGGCCACCCAATTTTAATAATATTTAGGCCATCTAAGCTTTATACTCGTAGTTTAACAGCTGAACTAATTCAAGATCGGCTCGAATTAGGTAAGGGAACAAACAAATAAAACCTTATCCGAGACTGAGATTTTAAAGCACATGTGAAAAAATTCACGGGCTGTAAAATTAGATAGCGTGGCTTGAGCACAGTATCGTAATAATCAAACAAAAGAAATTCCAGCACCCGTGTGCAAGATCAGATAATGACTTTGACCCAGATTCGGTTAGGCCTGGACTGCTCCAAAAGTCAATCCTCCCATACCACCTAAAACCACGCTATACTTTGTGGGTCGGTTTTTATCCTAATAAAATAAAAAGTAATGATAATATCATACCTTACCTTTCTTAACAAACAAATCAAGTCAATATATAATAGTAGTTAATCAAAGAAAAAATTGTTGATAACCCAGAAAATTAATTTTAATGCACCTACCTTATTAGCATTTATTTTATGTAATTTTATGTCATATTGAAGGATACATTGATTTTAGAAGACTTAAACAACAACAGACTTCTCTTGTTTGTTTAATCCCTTTCCAGAAGGCCTCGTTGCAGACAAAGGGAGAGGACTTTGGCCGTGTCATGGAAACTTTCATATTCAAAGGTACGAAAGTTTGAACAGCTGGTTTTGGTGAGCTTTGGACGATGAACCCAAGAAGAAAAGGACATGCAAATCAACAGACTTGATCTGCACACAAGGAACCATGCATTTTCCAAAAAATGAGAATCAGAGCTAGCTAGCGGCATCCTTAGCAACTTGGTCTTGTGTCGCCATTGAAAACAGGAGGATCATACATGTACAGTCAAGAACAAGAGCTGGCTTTCACATTCGCATACATATAATCTTATTAGAAATTTAATTATGAACTAATCCTAAAGTCTGGGCAATATTTATATCAACACAGTGACATATAAATTATCTTTTGCACCTCCATTATTCATCAGCCTAAACAAAAAATGTATTGTTAATGTTTATATTGAATTTTTTGGCTTGTAGATGCAGGGAAAAGAACTTTCATTAATCATTTAATAATATTAGGTTTTTCCTATATATTTAGATATATAGGTGCTTAATAAATATGATTTCCAACAGCTTTGTTGCAGAACGCTAGGTATGTTTTATATTGAGATTAATGTTCCTTTGTATAATGACAGTGAGTTATCGTCTAATCAGGCTAATTTGGTTTTGTCATTGGATGGGATTTGGTCTGGGTTTTGCAAGCTTATATGACAAAAAATTAATTTTTTCAAAAGAATTCATATCGGTTTTGCCAGAATTACTGGCCCTAGACCTGCTGCTATAAAATTTTACATGCAATCAATTGGAAACAACATGCCTTGCCTTGGTCTGCCATGATCCACATTATTTGATTAACATGCTGCACTTCCCCATTAAGCATTTGTAGTATTATTGAGTGGTGGATGAATAATTGGTAAACATATACAATTCTCCGGGGATACTTCATCATCCTACCAAGTGCTAGCTTTTGTTTTAAGAAACACTAATTTATCTCTGAAATGCAAGGCTGCAAACTCCATAACCAAGCAAAATCATTGCAATGCTCAATTTCACATTTAGTCTAATTTTTCATGTGCGGATACATTGTGTGTTCTCAGCTTAAATCGGCCTGTAATGGAGAAGGCAACATTTTTTGGGTTTGTTTTGTTCTTCACAAGTGTTTAGAAGAGAAAGGAGGAGAAGAAGACAGAGTTTTGGGTTTTGATAATCTACTAGTCAAGAGCTAATCCATCATCACCAATCTTCCTTCTTTCCTCAATGGGCTATTTTGCATTGACATATGAGTGGCTTATAAACAGTCATTCCACAAGCCCACAACCCTCAAAAATATTTGTGAACAATTCGCTACAATTAATAACATAATTTTAAATAGGGCGTATCAATTATCATACCACATTTACACCTGTGTAGGTTATATTTCGTTCAACTAGGTTGAGCAAGATTTAAAATGTACTTCATTATTAATATTTTATTACATACAGGATACCTTTTTTTAAAAAAAGAGAATTTTGTGAAAATTTCACATTAATAAATCATGGATTAAAATTGTATAAAGACTTCAATCGTACTAAATTTAAAGGCAGTACTTGGGTACAATCAAGTGGTATGATATATTATTTAAAACTATGATATGTAGTTATTATTACGAGCTTCAGATTAATTTAAATTGAACGGTGATATGTCCGCGCCTGTTTGATTCAAGTACTGAGTCGAACTTCACCTTAACTAAATTGTGTCAATCGAGCTGTTAGTTTAAAGGTTGACACCCTAGACACTCTTATTTGTTAATTTGAAGTAAGCAATATCTCTTCAAGGGTAGCAAATGAGATTGAGTTGTTGGCACGTTTGGAGCACTATCTTTCACATCTGATCCGACGAATTCTTATATGCATATATATCCTTCTCTTCCACCAACAATATATACTCTAAAACTCTAGACAACATACATATAGGATGGAACCAACATTATATGATAATACAATGATCATGGAAAATTTTTTATGAGCCCCTTTGATTGAGCCCCCAACCAAATTTGTCCATATCATACGTAATCAAAATTACTCAAATGGTCGATATAATTATTATGAGATCTCTCAATTTAGTCTAGTATTTAATACTTACAGAAGTAAAATCCTGTTTATAACTTAAAGAGATGATTT
>JAURVB010005550.1:0-13764 GCA_033002965.1 Piper betle
GATGCACAAGTCTTAATCCGAGGTGACAACCCATTTGTACAAACTCGTAATCCTAGAAATTTCTTGTAGACCACCAATTCCTCTCGAAAAGATAAGACATATGGGTAAGGAAACATACCGCTCTAAAGTTGGGTGCCTAAAGCAACTACAAGAGGCCTTCCAAATTGCTTTCCTTGGAACAATACTTAAAGCAAGAGCTTGCTATAAAAAACATTAGTTAGTATAGAGCGCTCACTAGGCAAGGTTTTGTTTGTATTTGTTATTTTATAACATCATAGACACGAATGACCGAAGGCCCAACATCAATCAATTAATTTTATTTTATTTATGGGGTTTGTTTGCTTGATTATTAATCAAAGAGTACTTGGTGAAACTTGATACCAACACTACGAATTTTATGTGGGCGTTAGCTATTAAACTTGTCGAGGCAATTTTGTAAGAGCGAGTTCATGCCTTGTTCACGAAACTCATTGATATACGCACAAGAACTTCCCTATATAGTAAAAAGCTAAGGTTGCGAAATTTAAAACGACATATAAGAAAAATAAGCAGGTAGATGATGCCTAACCGTACAATTTATTAGAAGCGCCGTCGGACAATTGCTATTCAATTGATGCACAAGTCTTAATCCGAGGTGACAACCCATTTGTACAAACTCGTAATCCTAGAAATTTCTTGTAGACCACCAATTCCTCTCGAAAAGATAAGACATATGGGTAAGGAAACATACCGCTCTAAAGTTGGGTGCCTAAAGCAACTACAAGAGGCCTTCCAAATTGCTTTCCTTGGAACAATACTTAAAGCAAGAGCTTGCTATAAAAAACATGAGTTAGTATAGAGCGCTCACTAGGCAAGGTTTTGTTTGTATTTGTTATTTTATAACATCATAGACACGAATGACCGAAGGCCCAACATCAATCAATTAATTTTATTTTATTTATGGGGTTTGTTTGCTTGATTATTAATCAAAGAGTACTTGGTGAAACTTGATACCAACACTACGAATTTTATGTGGGCGTTAGCTATTAAACTTGTCGAGGCAATTTTGTAAGAGCGAGTTCATGCCTTGTTCACGAAACTCATTGATATACGCACAAGAACTTCCCTATATAGTAAAAAAGCTAAGGTTGCGAAATTTAAAACGACATATAAGAAAAATAAGCAGGTAGATGATGCCTAACCGTACAATTTATTAGAAGCGCCGTCGGACAATTGCTATTCAATTGATGCACAAGTCTTAATCCGAGGTGACAACCCATTTGTACAAACTCGTAATCCTAGAAATTTCTTGTAGACCACCAATTCCTCTCGAAAAGATAAGACATATGGGTAAGGAAACATACCGCTCTAAAGTTGGGTGCCTAAAGCAACTACAAGAGGCCTTCCAAATTGCTTTCCTTGGAACAATACTTAAAGCAAGAGCTTGCTATAAAAAACATTAGTTAGTATAGAGCGCTCACTAGGCAAGGTTTTGTTTGTATTTGTTATTTTATAACATCATAGACACGAATGACCGAAGGCCCAACATCAATCAATTAATTTTATTTTATTTATGGGGTTTGTTTGCTTGATTATTAATCAAAGAGTACTTGGTGAAACTTGATACCAACACTACGAATTTTATGTGGGCGTTAGCTATTAAACTTGTCGAGGCATTTTTGTAAGAGCGAGTTCATGCCTTGTTCACGAAACTCATTGATATACGCACAAGAACTTCCCTATATAGTAAAAAGCTAAGGTTGCGAAATTTAAAACGACATATAAGAAAAATAAGCAGGTAGATGATGCCTAACCGTACAATTTATTAGAAGCGCCGTCGGACAATTGCTATTCAATTGATGCACAAGTCTTAATCCGAGGTGACAACCCATTTGTACAAACTCGTAATCCTAGAAATTTCTTGTAGACCACCAATTCCTCTCGAAAAGATAAGACATATGGGTAAGGAAACATACCGCTCTAAAGTTGGGTGCCTAAAGCAACTACAAGAGGCCTTCCAAATTGCTTTCCTTGGAACAATACTTAAAGCAAGAGCTTGCTATAAAAAACATTAGTTAGTATAGAGCGCTCACTAGGCAAGGTTTTGTTTGTATTTGTTATTTTATAACATCATAGACACGAATGACCGAAGGCCCAACATCAATCAATTAATTTTATTTTATTTATGGGGTTTGTTTGCTTGATTATTAATCAAAGAGTACTTGGTGAAACTTGATACCAACACTACGAATTTTATGTGGGCGTTAGCTATTAAACTTGTCGAGGCAATTTTGTAAGAGCGAGTTCATGCCTTGTTCACGAAACTCATTGATATACGCACAAGAACTTCCCTATATAGTAAAAAAGCTAAGGTTGCGAAATTTAAAACGACATATAAGAAAAATAAGCAGGTAGATGATGCCTAACCGTACAATTTATTAGAAGCGCCGTCGGACAATTGCTATTCAATTGATGCACAAGTCTTAATCCGAGGTGACAACCCATTTGTACAAACTCGTAATCCTAGAAATTTCTTGTAGACCACCAATTCCTCTCGAAAAGATAAGACATATGGGTAAGGAAACATACCGCTCTAAAGTTGGGTGCCTAAAGCAACTACAAGAGGCCTTCCAAATTGCTTTCCTTGGAACAATACTTAAAGCAAGAGCTTGCTATAAAAAACATTAGTTAGTATAGAGCGCTCACTAGGCAAGGTTTTGTTTGTATTTGTTATTTTATAACATCATAGACACGAATGACCGAAGGCCCAACATCAATCAATTAATTTTATTTTATTTATGGGGTTTGTTTGCTTGATTATTAATCAAAGAGTACTTGGTGAAACTTGATACCAACACTACGAATTTTATGTGGGCGTTAGCTATTAAACTTGTCGAGGCAATTTTGTAAGAGCGAGTTCATGCCTTGTTCACGAAACTCATTGATATACGCACAAGAACTTCCCTATATAGTAAAAAAGCTAAGGTTGCGAAATTTAAAACGACATATAAGAAAAATAAGCAGGTAGATGATGCCTAACCGTACAATTTATTAGAAGCGCCGTCGGACAATTGCTATTCAATTGATGCACAAGTCTTAATCCGAGGTGACAACCCATTTGTACAAACTCGTAATCCTAGAAATTTCTTGTAGACCACCAATTCCTCTCGAAAAGATAAGACATATGGGTAAGGAAACATACCGCTCTAAAGTTGGGTGCCTAAAGCAACTACAAGAGGCCTTCCAAATTGCTTTCCTTGGAACAATACTTAAAGCAAGAGCTTGCTATAAAAAACATGAGTTAGTATAGAGCGCTCACTAGGCAAGGTTTTGTTTGTATTTGTTATTTTATAACATCATAGACACGAATGACCGAAGGCCCAACATCAATCAATTAATTTTATTTTATTTATGGGGTTTGTTTGCTTGATTATTAATCAAAGAGTACTTGGTGAAACTTGATACCAACACTACGAATTTTATGTGGGCGTTAGCTATTAAACTTGTCGAGGCATTTTTGTAAGAGCGAGTTCATGCCTTGTTCACGAAACTCATTGATATACGCACAAGAACTTCCCTATATAGTAAAAAAGCTAAGGTTGCGAAATTTAAAACGACATATAGGAAAAACAAGCAAGTACGGATAATTGCTGTTCATTTGATGCACAGGTCATAATCCGAAGTGACAGCCATTGCGCTTTCCTTATCTGCCAAATCCGTAGTGGAGCACCTGTTCCCCACCATGTGGTTGCCGGGGAGAAGAATCAACCTGCCAGACCATGTAATTTGTATTCACAATGTTGACAGACCAAGCTTGGCATGCAGTCACTCATCTTTGATTAAGCTAAGACTATATATCTAAATATGTATCAATGTTCTTGACGTTAATTGTGATGACCAATTTGAAGGTTGGGCCGATGTGGATAGGCCACCAACTAACCTTTTTCGGAGCAATCCGTACCAACAATAAATAAAACGACTTGACTGCTCCATTTTGTTTGTTTGATGGTTGGGTTTATTCACTGTGGGAACTAAGATAGTATTATGTTCCTTTTTATGATTTACAAATCGTGGAGATTAAGCTCGTAACAATGAGTTAGTGCTATGATTGACTCGTGGGTGGTGTTCAATCGGATAATTTTTACGGCTAGTAACACGATTTTAATTTTCTAAAAGGATTATGTATTTCTTAATACTACTTTAATTAATAGTTTTATATCTCCAAAATAACTTTCTAAGCTTTATTATTTACAATCAATTCGTGCTACTAAAATATCCTTATATTATTGACTTATAAAACTTTAATTTTACCCTCATTATCCAATTACTTGTTTGTAGGGTCAACTTGAAACGGTCACATCTCACTCTTTAGAACTCCCTTTTATTTGATTCTTTTTTTGTTGGATTTCTTAGGATGTGTAGTTTCATATTCTAAAAGTTTAGAATTTTCTGAAATATATTCAAAGAGATATAAAATTTTGAAAATAACGTATCAATTTTTGCCAAATGTTCAACTTGTGAAATATTTCCAAGATCATATTTATTTTCTTTCATAATTAAAGATTTTATTCGTTATTTTATATTCAAGATTAACTAGAATAACATTGTCACATAATTATAAATAGTCGGTCTGGCCTTTTTAGTTAACCAGACTCTAATACCAACATTAAGAATTTCGTAATATACTCATGCACTGAGTCATTTTCTTGAGTTAGATTATGCTAGAGCCTTCTCTTGAATCAAAGGCTGTGGGAAATATTGCTCATTGAAAGAAGTTACAAATTCTAACAAAGTAATAGATGGGATCACCCTTTGGTTATAGGCTGAATTTTTCATAGATTGCCACCAATGATAAGCCTCCTCCCGAAGCATAATGGTAGGCAATCTGGTCTTGTATGATGAGGTAATTATGCTTGATTACAAGCATTTAGAACGTGATTACACCTAGTTCTTTCAGTTGCAGGAAGTTTAACTGTTCATGTGTCTTAGTCAGACTCAGAACATCACTCTTAGCCTTTTCTACCTTCTAAAACGCTATTTATGTTGTCTTCCTTCTCTCCACCGATCTTAGCTGCCGTCCCTGATCTATCATCCATGGCAGATAAGGTATGAGCTTGTTCTAAAATGTTTGTGGTTTTGTGTGCTGTTTTCGTACGCTAATAACCAGTTTTGAGCTACTCTTATGGATCAATCGCCAAGTGTTGGCTTCTATACATCTTTCTCTTTTGTGGGTCTATGAGAGTTTCCAATTATAATTTGATGGTTCTTTACTAGAGCTACACTTTTTTCCTCGTTGGAAGCATATGGGATTGGTAATGTGGTGGTTGTTATTCGTTGGGAACTGTTCTGTGCATATTTGATTCTAGTATTGCTATATTGAAATAGCTAGCACAGTTAGATGACTAGTAATGACTCTCTGCTCTCTCCAATCTTGTTGTGTTCATTAACTTTCAGAAAATGTCGACAATCATCTTGGAAGTGGATCTAGATTGCAGCTGCTGTTTCAAGAAGATCACGGAAACACTGGAGAAATATCCAGGTCAGCAGCCCATCCCCATTTGGTGGTCATTCCTCCTTATCATCCCAACTATTTTGTTCATCATTGAATGTATTGCACTTACCTATGAAGGATAATAACTGAGTGGTTTATTGATTTTGACAACAACAGAAATCCAAACTCAGATCCTCAACCGTGAGAAGAAGACGGTCACCATATCCGGACCCTTCGACCCGGAAAAGCTCATGAAATGCATTTGTTGCAAGGCCGGGAAATACATCAAGAGCTACGAGATTGTCAAGCCACCCACAGCCCAAACCTATAACACCCACGCCCAAACCAGAGCGTATAATACCGGTGCCAAAACCGGTCTGCTGCAGGCAATGTTCCGAGGGCCAGAGAGGTGGGCCATGCAGGCACGGATGGGTACCGCAGCCGTGTCCGGCCCCCATCGGGGTTTGTTTATCCTTCGAAGGTTACGAGGCCAGTCTATACTCGAGCCCCTATGCCCCACCATGTGGTTGCCGGGGAGACGAATCAACCTGCCGGACCATGTAATTTGTCGTCCAAGCTTGGCATGTAGTCACTCATTGTTTATCAAGCTAAGCCTATATATCTATTATATGTATCAATGTTGTCGAGGTGAATTGTGATGACCAATTTGAAGATTGGGCCGATGTGAAGAGGCCACCAACCAACCTTGTGGGGAAGCAATTCGTACCAACAATAAATAAATGACTTTAATGCTACGTTTTGTTTGTTTGATGGTAGGGTTTATTCATTGTGGGAACCATGACAGTATTATGTTCCTTTTCATGTGTTTAATCATCTACAAATCGTCGAGATTAAGCTCGTAACAATGAGTTGTTAGTGCTACGATTGGCTCGTGGGTGGTGTTCAACAGGATACTTCTCACGGCCAAGTTTGGTAGCCTATTTTAATGTTTTTGAGGTCAAAGTCGGCCCATGGTTTCATTAAGAAAATACTACTCTCGAATGATATTTCTGTTTTCGTCATTGTTTGCTTTGATGTACATGTCACACCCGGGTACCATTGATGTACGAGTTACCAATTATATTTTGCCTCGGCCTGCCCCACTACGTTAAACGTCTTTCTTATAATAGTTTCTGCGAGCCAATTTTTTTATTTTAATGGAATGACTTGTTGATAACACATATTAAAGTTTTCAAAACTAGAATCAAATAAAAATCTGGTATGGCCTAGTATCTCACATTCTCTCCAATTTTATGAATTTTTTGACCCAAAAATCATTTAAAAAATAATTACAGGAATTTAAATTGCCTTGCATATTATGCTTCATGTCCTCCTTCTTTTTCCATAAAACTTCTTCGCGCCATTAATTTTTATATAATACTTTGAATAAAGGTATTGTCTACTTCCTCCACATCCAAACTAGTTTGAGAGAGAAGGATTAGATAAATTAACTCATCCCTTGTTTTGAAATAAATGAGGATACTCTTTCTTCGTGTTCTCCTCCTTTTCTCATAAACATTTTTCGTACCCCTGATTTACTGTGAATAAAGGTATTGTTTACCTCCTCTCCCCTATTGACGTCCAAACTAGTTTAGCGAGAGAGAGGGACCAACCTCTCTCTACACTTATATACTAATTGGCATAATTAAAAAGGATATTTTAGGTATTATACTTAATCAATTAAATCCTAACATAACTTCAATTATCTAAATGGAATGCCTACTTAATACTGCCTTAATTAAAAGTTCTACATCTCCAAAAAACCTTAATAAACTCTATTATTTACCATAAATTTGTTATATTAAAATATTCCTATTTTATTGACTTGTAAAAAATCAATTTTACCCATCCATGTCATTGTCCAATAATTTATTCATAGTTTCAACGTGAAATGGCCACATCTCACTCTCTAAAACTCCATCTTATTTGATTCATTTTTTTTGTTGGATTCTAAGGGTATATAATTTTGGTACCCTAAAATTTTGGAATTTTATAATACATATTCAAAGAGATATAAATTTTTAAAGATAACATATCAGATTTGTCCAAATCTCCAACTTATGAAAATTTTTCAAGATCATATTTATTCTCTTTTATAATTATAAACTTTATTCCTTAATTAATATTCAAGATTAACTAGAAAACATTATCACTTAATTATATATATATATATATATATATATATATATTCAATCTTACCTTTTCGGTTAACTAGTCTCTAATACCAACAGTATGAATTTCCTAACATACTCTCATATTGAGTCATTCCCTAGAGTTGATTACTCTAGAACATTCTGCTGAATTCAGGCTGAAGAAAATATTGTTCATTGAAAGAAGTCACAAATTATGACCAAATGATAGATGTGATCGTCCATTGGTTGTATGCTGACATTTTCACATATTGCCACCAATGATAAGTCTCCTCCTCAAGCATAGTGGTAGGCCGTAAATATAGTCTTGTGTCGATGAGGTACTTGCATGACCCTAAATATAGTCTCATGTTGTTAATCTAGTTTTTAGCCTTTATCAGATCTACTCCTTCATGGAATTCCTTAGCTTTATTCTCAATAAACTTTTCTATGGTAAACTTATCAGCATCATTAACTGCCTTTGGTGTCTGGCCAGCCAAGTTTTGTTTAGTATGAACCACTAGTGGATGGCCATCCTTGGCTCCTTGGCTCCCGTCCTGAGCCCTAGGAGGTGCCGAGTTAGAACCGCCCACAGAACTTAAGTCTTTGTTGTCTCCTTGTACCGTCAAAATATATATCATATGGACAACCTCTAGCATTACATGTTGGGTTGCTTCAGTGGACTGGACCAAACCGTTACAACTGCCAGTATATAGGAAAACATCTACTCATTGGCCGGCCTCAGGTTCACTCTTTGCCTAGGGTTCATCAAATTCTGTGAATTTGCTCCCTCACTTCGGTTCGATCCCTGTCCTTGGTTCCCCCTTTGTTGATTGTACTGAGACCTAGTATTAGCCACCATCTAAAACATTTGAAGTATTACCTCCATGACCAAAATCTACACATGAGATAACAAAACTCTTACCCCCAGAGACAATGAATTCTTTGGATTTTCAACAAAGTATGATTAATACATTATTAGCTATGCGGAACCATGGCTGATCTGTGTCGGTTCACAGTGCACTCAGATTCTGGTGTCCGAGTGCGCACTAGGCAGTGTTGGTTCACAGCCCTCGAAACCTATATCATATCTTTCAACCAAAAAAGCAAAGTGTCGACGTATGTTTAAATTAAATTGAGCAACCATTAGAAGTGACAAGTAAAAGGTGCGACCATTAGAAGTGAGAATAAAGGGTGCAAAAATAAAAGGTTGAGCCATTAAAATCACATTTAGTATATTATAATAGATATATGAAATAAGTTCAATCATTCAACATTAACGGGTTGTGAATGTGTTTAGATTTAAATGATGCAAGATGGATTTAATCAAAAAAGATTTAATAGGATATATGATTGATCTTTTCATGCCTTTGGAGAAGGATCCGATCATTTTGCTAAGATTAGCGGAGCTGCTCCAGGAACCATATAATTAATGCGTACAAAAATTTGTCCATCTTTCAACCCAGTGTAATCATGCGAGGGCAAGAAAACAAAGTACCGTCAACAAGGGAGCCGTAAAATACATTATTTGGTTTATTTTTGAGTTGTAAATTATAATTTTTAAATAAAATTCAATAGTACAGGCAAAATTATGACTTCTATTTAAACAATTTGATACAGTATAACAATCAGCAGAAACCGAGATCTAAAAGTTCTGCAACTTCAATCCATTCATGACATTGTTCTATATGAAGTGATATTCTACCTAGTTGATGGTTGGGATAGCTGATCAATCTATCACCATTTTTTTCTCCCAAAATGATGGATTATTTTTTCCCCAATATGAGCCTTCTTCTCTCTAATAAAAAAGATGGCCACTTTCCTTCAAATCTGCTAGCGGTTACCCTATAAAAAAATTCCCCCTCCTATTGCCCTTCGAGAAAAGAAGCTTGCGTTCCCTTAAAACCAAACCCAATCCTAAATATGCAAAACCAAACCAAGCCCAATAAAATTCGATTAAGGGGTAAAATGGTCAACCACTCATCTGATCCCTTATAAATCTGTAAATATAGAAAATTATCCCCTTAAATCGTAAATTATAAATAAAACACCTTTTTTCCCATAAATTTCTCAAAAAAAAAACATTAATCTTTGTGACCAATTAAAAAAACTCAAGAGATAGAATACCAGGTGTATTCAGACACAACAGCACCATGTCGAATTTCCTCTTCACCTTCCACATTTGTTACCACTAAAATTGTTGGAACGGCATGTGCTATTTTGCACAGCCACGTCTCCATCCAGAAACATCAACGGGGCTGATGACTTGCCAACTGCTCCACAAACCAAATTGTTTTAGGATATACGCATTGCAACCAAAATAACTCATCAACGGGAGGCTCAAAGAGGTGAGATCCAAGGGAATCATTAATACCCAATCCCATGAATATCCAACAGCACCAACTACCAGAAAAAAAAGGAACACTGCAAATCTAGAAATAGAAACAATCAGATCGACTGAGGAAGTTGTGCATGTCGGTGAACGAAACGGGGTGCAATTGTGAAGTGAGAAGGATGAAAAATAAGAGAAGAATCAACCTATAGAAAACGGGGAAGAAAAGAGTGAGAGAAGGACAAATTTTAAAGAACCCATATAAAAAAGAAGCCTTTTAAAAGTCCAATTTAAAAATCCCCTTAAAAGCTCCTTAACCAGAAGAAGAGGTGCACCGCAAAGAGATAAAAGTTGCAGCTAAATAAAAATGAACGTGAAACGTGAAACGGGAAATGGTGCGGAAAAAGAAAGGACGTCAGAGGGTGCACCAAAACGCAAAATGTACTAAGTATATTGTAATAAGTTGTATGGTGTTAATTTTTTATTTTCTGCCTAACTTTGTGGCTCTATGATCATTTATGCATTAGTATAGAAATCATATCCACGTTTTATGTGGTATAGCTTCATTTCTATGTAATAATACTGTTCTATTTTATCAAAAAAATTATAAACCTAGTTAGTTTTTCACTGCGTGCAGGAAGAGACGTCTCTGGCTCAAGCACCATCTCTTGTTATTAAGCTTCTCCATCAAGCAATTCATTGCTCGCTTGAAATTCTTGATTTTCCTGCTATAGATATTTCCTCTTCCATTTCTCCTTTAATTTCCTAATATTTGTTATCATAAACCATGATCTAAAATGTCATCTTTTTCTCTTTTATGAATCTTCATATTTTTCTGGGGACAGCTTTCTTTGAGTAATGCACATATATGTCAAAATTTTTGTAGTCACGATTGATTAGTTGCAGTAAATACCAGAATGCCACCACATTGTGATCTCCAAAGGGTAGAATTTACACACTTAATAGATACATACACGTCCTTAAACAGAGCTTTGATAATTTATATTAAGCATTAGAAACCCAAAATCGGTAAACATGTCAGAAAGAGCGCAATGAGAAACCTTAACACTTTGAACATAAAAAAGCTAGTCGCCATCATAGTTGGTTCGTCCATGGTTTACTCCAGAAACCCCATCTCCATGTTCATTCGAGACTGCACTCCTCCATTCCCATTTTCAATCTTGTTCGGGCCCATTTGAGCTGTACATGGAATCAAGAATTGATTCCATCACTTGAATAATAATCTTTGAAATTATAGAAACTATTACAGTTACCCTGATTCATGGACGCCCTTCTCTTCATCAATTTCCTAGAAAGGCAGAGCGTGAACACCGCAAAGAACAAGGCAAATACTGCAACAACTGTGCCAATAATAATCCCTGTCTTGCTGCTTTTGCTGCTAGATGAAGAAGACTGTGCGGCAGTACTGACAGCAAAAACCCTGTAGCACTTACGATAGGAAGAAATGTGAACTCTGAAGAGGGCAACAGAGCTACACTTTCGTTTGTAGGAGTGACTAAGCTGGGGAAGACCATCTCAAGACCCCTCCGGTAAGGTGGTACAATGGGGTTGGAGATGGTCTTATTGCCCAAATACACAACAAATGATCTCCTCTGAACCATCCAACCTTGACATCTCTGTGAAATGCATGATGACATTGTGAGGATTCTTGCTGTAGAGAATGATTGTGCCCAGGTTTAGGCCTACAGGGGCATTGTATGCCTCCACAGCATGTGCTAGCACTGCAGGAGGAGACCTATCAACTGGGGTGTTGAGCATTGTTGTAGTGTCACTTGTAATACTTCTTACCGAATCTGATTCCGGAGCTGCTAACCAAAAACTGTCATATGGGTCATCTGGGTACCTGAGATATTATATTCTACTATTATGTTAGATCATCATATGGTTGAGGAGACTGTAAAATAGCTCCTTTACCTGAGATTAAGGTTTTTAGAGAAGTGGGTATTCCACAAAATTAACGATGATTGCATGTAGCTTAATCAACTGTATTTGTCATGTAAACAGGGACAAATGAAAGAACTCACACAATATTTTCTTTGCTTCCAGAAGAGAACCTAAGCACATGAGCTAAGGCATGGTTCTTGTCGACTTGGCTGTATATACCCGGCTCCAAATCGATCACCTCCAATGCAGAAGTGAAGGGAAATTGTTGGGTTTTGTCTGTACCAGACAAACACTAACACTAACACTTTGAGCCACATATATGAACTCCATGAACGTGTAGTAATCCTCGTCATGGGTAGGATCTACTGTGTCCTATGGACTTCCTTGCAATTGGAGAGCAAAACTTGAGGGAGAGGACCTTCCATCATAGTTCCCATAGTTGAACCTAGCCCTGATTAATACTCTATTCCCCTTGATCAATCCTATTGTGTAGCAACTCTTATGGGCTGTGAACAATCTGAGGGTCTGCATAACATCCCTGTTGTCGCCCTCTAGCTTACGAACTTCACCTCCCTTGACGCAGTTTCCATCGGGAACCCATTCTCTGACGGTTGAGTCTGTGTATCCTACCGTTGCACCGCAGTTTTCGTTGACTGAAACTGGTTGCAATATACATGCATGACAGCGAACATAATAACTAATGTGGGCAATGCCAATAACCCAAATACCTACATTGTTCGTTATACAACCAGATGGCAATGTGTGCATTGTAAACAATGGTTATAGGTACCTGCATGTGTTTCGTGTAAATCAGATATGGCCAAGAGAGAAGACGTTATCAGCACTAGGCAGAGAAAAGAGACAGGGTCATTGTGATCTTTGAAGAACCATGTTTAGCTCAATTTAGAGCTCCATACAGTACTACGCCATTTATATGAGGGTAAAGCTTGAGCATTGACTTAGAGTGGCTTTTTATGGCATTTCCTATTTCATTAGCTGTTTCTAAACATGCAAAAGTTTATGTATAAATCGTTGACCTGACTTTTTGATGCTTGTCATTATAAGGGTTGAATTTGTGAAAGTCATCTGCCTTAGGTCTTGGATGGATCATTAGGTATAGTGCAATCAAAATTATTTTAAGGGAAGCTTGCGTCAATGACTAATAGCCTATCAGATATCTTGCATTTTGAGGGTGTTTGTTAATCTCTCTCTATATATATAGAAGATGTGACAGCCTGCCCAACTAAAATGAAAAAAATCATGCCCCAAATCAATCTGAATTGTCCATTTATAAGGACGGTCTAGATTAAATTACACCTTAAAATATTTTTAAAAACAAAACCAATGGTCGTCGGCTGCTGACCCACCACCAGCTCGCAGCTAGACCCAGCTCGGAGGCAGGGCCTGGCTACCCTCTGGCTAGATCTAGTTGGAGGGCAATTGGCAGTCCACCTAGAATTGGCCGGCCACATACAAATTTGATTGCCGATCGCAACTATGATTAAACTTTAAAAAAAATCTAAGTTATTATCCTTCTAATTAGATGGCCCAAATTGTGAGGGCAAGAAATTTTCGTGCCATAGGCTTATATAAATTTTTTCATATATATATATATATATATATATATATATATATAATGGGATAAGACTTTAAAAATTGTAAGAATTCATTTTAGACCATTGGGCAAGACTCAATGGTGATGATTGAGATGGGTATTTTGTCAAAATGGTTTTACAACTCAAACCCACTAATATTTTGGAGTTCCTAAATCTATAAAACTGAAACCCACTAGTTTAACTCTTATTCTTGGTTTTGCATTCTTTTTATAACAAAAATTGTTGTAATAAAGGATTCAAAATGAATTCCTTTATCATAAAGAGAATCCGAAAAAGATTTTATTCATTCTCTCCCAATTGGACCAAGTATAT
>JAURVB010005551.1:0-15301 GCA_033002965.1 Piper betle
AGATAGGTCCAAATTTTTATATAATTCAAACCTCTTTTAATTTATGGGAAGCTGCCTTTGTTTTCGGAAGCATATCTGGCAAGTGAAAGTCTTATCGTTTCCCTTTGTATTAGAGTTATTTTGTTACCCTACCATCAAGCAATTTTAATCATTTTAGCACAGGAGCACATTCTTAGATGCAAACATTAGTGAGACTTGAAATATATAACACAACTTCATCTTTATTTACAAAATTAATCACAACCACTTATTTGAATCAACTTCAGAAGATGATAAATAATCTTCTATATGTGGATCCGTATGTTGAAATAGTATGCAATACAAATACTAAAATAATTAAAATACCTCATTTCAAATAAAATAAAATTCATCAATACTTCGTATGTCCATAAAAAAAATATTTTGATCTATTTAATGTCACCTAGAATGTTGTTTTATCTAGGAAAATCATCAATCTGCATCATATTTGTCCGAGCTCCTAGTACTGTGGATATTGAGATTAATATTATATTGGCCTCCAGGCTGCGTGCATCCGCAAATTTAAATTATTGATTTTATGTCATTTTGATCCTATTAGTACCTTTTTAGATAATATATTAAGGCTTGGACTCTCGTGGTTGCCTTATTGTGCGATTATATTTTGGAGATAACAACTACTAGTGGGAGCATATTTGGGTGAAAACACTGAAACCAAACCAAATCAAATAAGCAATTCGGTTTGGTTTTGAGCAATTTTGGTTCGGTTATTTTGCTTTGGAACTGAACTAAACCAAAGTAAAATAACCAAACACTAGCGGGGAAAAAAATGGTGATAAAAGGCCTAGTTTCGGAGATAAAAGGTGTTTGTCACCGATCCATAGCAAATTTAATTCAGTATCAAAACAGTAAGAAATTCTCACCGAAATATTTTGGTGACAAATTATTATTGAATTCTGGTAACAAAACGGTAATGGAAGTCACTAAAATATGGTGGCTTAAATTGGTAGTTAAAATTCATCATGGGTGACAAATCGGTGACAATTTAAAATTTTCTTTTAAAAAAGTGGGATTGTGGTCTTCACGCACCATTCAGGTGTGGCCTTGTGAAGGGGCCAAAGAAACGATGACACCAATATTTCGGTGACTTTTTTGTGGCAATTTTTTTTGTTACAAATGGTAGTAAAAGTTCAGTGACAAATTTGTCATAGAAAATTTTGGTGATAATATATAAGTTACAGACCTTTTTTCACTAGTAAAAATAACCGAAATTCTATAAAAAATATTATAAAATCTATATTCTTATTAATTATTATAAAATTATAATAATTTTATGATATATTTTAATTTTTTAATATGATATATATTTAGAATTACTTATTAAATGATTATTTTCACTAAAATAATGATATAAATTTGATTAAATAATTAAATGAATGGGGGACACGAACGGTCAAAGGCCCAACATCAATCTATTAATTTTATTTTATTTATGGGGTTTGTTTGCTTGATTATTAATCAAAGAGTACTTGGTGAAACTTGATACCAACACTACGAATTTTATGTGGGCGTTAGCTATTAAACTTGTCGAGGCATTTTTGTAAGAGCGAGTTCATGCCTTGTTCACGAAACTCATTGATATACGCACAAGAACTTCCCTATATAGTAAAAAAGCTAAGGTTGCGAAATTTAAAACGACATATAAGAAAAATAAGCAGGTAGATGATGCCTAACCGTACAATTTATTAGAAGCGCCGTCGGACAATTGCTATTCAATTGATGCACAAGTCTTAATCCGAGGTGACAACCCATTTGTACAAACTCGTAATCCTAGAAATTTCTTGTAGACCACCAATTCCTCTCGAAAAGATAAGACATATGGGTAAGGAAACATACCGCTCTAAAGTTGGGTGCCTAAAGCAACTACAAGAGGCCTTCCAAATTGCTTTCCTTGGAACAATACTTAAAGCAAGAGCTTGCTATAAAAAACATGAGTTAGTATAGAGCGCTCACTAGGCAAGGTTTTGTTTGTATTTGTTATTTTATAACATCATAGACACGAATGACCGAAGGCCCAACATCAATCAATTAATTTTATTTTATTTATGGGGTTTGTTTGCTTGATTATTAATCAAAGAGTACTTGGTGAAACTTGATACCAACACTACGAATTTTATGTGGGCGTTAGCTATTAAACTTGTCGAGGCATTTTTGTAAGAGCGAGTTCATGCCTTGTTCACGAAACTCATTGATATACGCACAAGAACTTCCCTATATAGTAAAAAAGCTAAGGTTGCGAAATTTAAAACGACATATAAGAAAAATAATCAGGTAGATGATGCCTAACCGTACAATTTAATTGATGCACTAGTCTTAATCCGAGGTGACAACCCATTTGTACAAATTCGTAATCCGAGGTTGACAAGCAAGTACGGATAATTACTGTTCATTTGATGCACAGGTCATAATCCGAGGTGACAGCCATTGCGCTTTCCTTATCTGCCAAATCCGTACTGGAGCACCTGTTCCCCACCATGTGGTTGCCGGGGAGAAGAATCAACCTGCCAGACCATGTAATTTGTATTCACAATGTTGACAGACCAAGCTTGGCATGCAGTCACTCATCTTTGATTAAGCTAAGACTATATATCTAAATATGTATCAATGTTCTTGACGTTAATTGTGATGACCAATTTGAAGGTTGGGCCGATGTGGATAGGCCACCAACTAACCTTTTTCGGAGCAATCCGTACCAACAATAAATAAAACGACTTGACTGCTCCATTTTGTTTGTTTGATGGTTGGGTTTATTCATTGTGGGAACCATGATAGTATTATGTTCCTTTTTATGATTTACAAATCGTGGAGATTAAGCTCGTAACAATGAGGTTAGTGCTATGATTGACTCGTGGGTGGTGTTCAATCGGATAATTTTTACGGCTAGTAACACGATTTTAATTTTCTAAAAGGATTATGTATTTCTTAATACTACTTTAATTAATAGTTTTATATCTCCAAAATAACTTTCTAAGCTTTATTATTTACAATCAATTCGTGCTACTAAAATATCCTTATATTATTGACTTATAAAACTTTAATTTTACCCTCATTATCCAATTACTTGTTCGTAGGGTCAACTTGAAACGGTCACATCTCACTCTTTAGAACTCCCTTTTATTTGATTCTTTTTTGTTGGATTTCTTAGGATGTGTAGTTTCATATTCTAAAAGTTTAGAATTTTCTGAAATATATTCAAAGAGATATAAAATTTTGAAAATAACGTATCAATTTTTGCCAAATGTTCAACTTGTGAAATATTTCCAAGATCATATTTATTTTCTTTCATAATTAAAGATTTTATTCGTTATTTTATATTCAAGATTAACTAGAATAACATTGTCACATAATTATAAATAGTCGGTCTGGCCTTTTTAGTTAACCAGACTCTAATACCAACATTAAGAATTTCGTAATATACTCATGCACTGAGTCATTTTCTTGAGTTAGATTATGCTAGAGCCTTCTCTTGAATCAAAGGCTGTGGGAAATATTGCTCATTGAAAGAAGTCACAAATTCTAACAAAGTAATAGATGGGATCACCCTTTGGTTATAGGCTGAATTTTTCATAGATTGCCACCAATGATAAGCCTCCTCCCGAAGCATAATGGTAGGCAATCTGGTCTTGTATGATGAGGTAATTATGCTTGATTACAAGCATTTAGAACGTGATTACACCTAGTTCTTTCAGTTGCAGGAAAGTTTAACTGTTCATGTGTCTTAGTCAGACTCAGAACATCACTCTTAGCCTTTTCTACCTTCTAAAACTCTATTTATGTTGTCTTCCTTCTCTCCACCGATCTTAGCTGCCGTCCCTGATCTATCATCCATGGCAGATAAGGTATGAGCTTGTTCTAAAATGTTTGTGGTTTTGTGTGCTGTTTTCATACGTTAATAACCAGTTTTGAGCTACTCTTATGGATCAATCGCCAAGTGTTGGCTTGTATACATCTTTCTCTTTTGTGGGTCTATGAGAGTTTCCAATTATAATTTGATGGTTCTTTAGTAGAGCTACTCTTTTTACTCGTTCGAAGCTTATGGGCTTGGTAATGTGGTGGTTGTTATTCGTTGGGAACTGAAACCAAACCACCACATTACCAAACTTCTACTAGTAGGGAGCATATTTGGGTGAAAACAAACTGAAACCAAACCAAATCAAATAAGCAATTCGGTTTGGTTTTGAGCAATTTTGGTTCGGTTATTTTGCTTTGGAACTGAACTAAACCAAAGTAAAATAACCCAACACTAGTGGGGAAAAAATGGCGATAAAAGGCCTAGTTTCGGAGATAAAAGGGTGTTTGTCACCGATCCATAGTTAATTTAATTCAGTATCAAAATAGTAAGAAATTCTCACCGAAATATTTTGGTGACAATTATTATTAAATTCTGGTAACAAAACGGTAATGGAAGTCACTAAAATATGGTGGCTTAAATTGGTAGTTAAAATTCATCATGGGTGACAAATCGGTGACAATTTAAAATTTTCTTTTAAAAAGTGGGATTGTGGTCTTCACGCACCACATGGGCGCTATGTGAAGGGGCCAAAGAAAACGATGACACCAATATTTCGGTGACTCTTTTGTGGCAATTTTTTTGTTACAAATGGTAATAAATGTTCAGTGACAAATTTGTCATAGAAAATTTTGGTGATAATATATAAGTTACAGACCTTTTTTCACTAGTAAAAATAACCGAAATTCTATAAAAAATATTATAAAATCTATATTCTTATTAATTATTATAAAATTATAATAATTTTATGATATATTTTAATTTTTTTAATATGATATATATTTAGAATTACTTATTAAATGATTATTTTCACTAAAATAATGATATAAATTTGATTAAATAATTAAATGAATGGGGGACACGAATAACAAAGGCCCAACATCAATCAATTAATTTTATTTTATTTATGGGGTTTGTTTGCTTGATTATTAATCAAAGAGTACTTGGTGAAACTTGATACCAACACTACGAATTTTATGTGGGCGTTAGCTATTAAACTTGTCGAGGCATTTTTGTAAGAGCAAGTTCATGCCTTGTTCACGAAACTCATTGATATATGCACAAGAACTTACCCATATAGTAAAAAAGCTAAGGTTGCGAAATTTAAAACGACATATAAGAAAAATAAGCAGGTAGATGATGCCTAACCGTACAATTTATTAGAAGCGCCGTCGGACAATTGCTATTCATTTGATGCACAAGTCTTAATCCGAGGTGACAACCCATTCGTACAAACTCGTAATCCTAGAATTTTCTTGTAGACCACCGATTCCTTTAGAAAAGATAAGACATATGGGTAAGGAAACATACGGACTACTACGAATGTTTGGTCGTTGATGCTGTGGGCTACTCACGGGGAACTCTTAAGTTGGGTGCTTAAAGCGACTGCAAGAGGCCTTCCAAATTGCTTTCCTTGGAACAATACTTAAAGCAAGAGCTTGCAATAAAAAACATGAGTTAGTATAGAGCGCTCACTAGGCAAGGTTTTGTTTGTATTTGTTATTTTATAACATCATAGACACGAATGACCGAAGGCCCAACATCAATCAATTAATTTTATTTTATTTATGGGGTTTGTTTACTTGATTATTAATCGAAGAGTACTTGGTGAAACTTGATACCAACACTACGAATTTTATGTAGGCGTTAGCTATTAAACTTGTCGAGGCATTTTTGTAAGAGCGAGTTCATGCCTTTCACAGGGTCAACTAAAATATCCTTATATTATTGACTTATAAAACTTTAATTTTACCCTCATTGTCCAATTACTTGTTCGCAGGGTCAACTTGAAATGGTCACATCTCACTCTTTAGAACTCCCTTTTAATTGATTCTTTTTTTGTTGGATTTCTTAGGATGTGTAGTTTCATATTCTAAAAGTTTAGAATTTTCTGAAATATATTCAAAGAGATATAAAATTTTGAAAATAACGTATCAATTTTTGCCAAATGTTCAACTTGTGAAATATTTCCAAGATCATATTTATTTTCTTTCATAATTAAAGATTTTATTCGTTATTTTATATTCAAGATTAACTAGAATAACATTGTCACATAATTATAAATAGTCGGTCTGGCCTTTTTAGTTAACGAGACTCTAATACCAACATTAAGAATTTTGTAATATACTCATGCACTGAGTCATTTTCTTGAGTTAGATTATGCTAGAGCCTTCTCTTGAATCAAAGGCTGTGGGAAATATTGCTCATTGAAAGAAGTCACAAATTCTAACAAAGTAATAGATGGGATCACCCTTTGGTTATAGGCTGAATTTTTCATAGATTGCCACCAATGATAAGCCTCCTCCCGAAGCATAATGGTAGGCAATCTGGTCTTGTATGATGAGGTAATTATGCTTGATTACAAGCATTTAGAACGTGATTACACCTAGTTCTTTCAGTTGCAGGAAAGTTTAACTGTTCATGTGTCTTAGTCAGACTCAGAACATCACTCTTAGCCTTTTCTACCTTCTAAAACTCTATTTATGTTGTCTTCCTTCTCTCCACCGATCTTAGCTGCCGTCCCTGATCTATCATCCATGGCAGATAAGGTATGAGCTTGTTCTAAAATGTTTGTGGTTTTGTGTGCTGTTTTCATACGTTAATAACCAGTTTTGAGCTACTCTTATGGATCAATCGCCAAGTGTTGGCTTCTATACATCTTTCTCTTTTGTGGGTCTATGAGAGTTTCCAATTATAATTTGATGGTTCTTTACTAGTGCTACTCTTTTTTCCTCGTTCGAAGCTTATGGGATTGGTAATGTGGTGGTTGTTATTCGTTGGGAACTGTTCTGTGCATATTTGATTCTAGTATTGCTATATTGAAATAGCTAGCACAGTTAGATGACTAGTAATGACTCTCTGCTCTCTCCAATCTTGTTGTGTTCATTAACTTTCAGAAAATGTCGACAATCATCTTGGAAGTGGATCTAGATTGCAGCTGCTGTTTCAAGAAGATCACGGAAACACTCGAGAAATATCCAGGTCAGTATCCCATCCCCATTTGGTGGTCTTTCCTCCTTATCATCCCAACTATTTTGTTCATCATTGAATGTATTGCACTTACATATGAAGGATAATAACTGAGTGGTTTATTGATTTTGACAACAACAGAAATCCAAACTCACATTATCGACCGTGATAAGAAGACGGTCACCATATCTGGACCCTTCGACCCGGAAAAGCTCATGAAATGCATTTGTTGCAAGGCTGGGAAATACATCAAGAGCTAGCGAGATTGTCAAGCCACCCAAGCCCAAACCTATAGCACCCACGCCCAAACCAGAGCGTATATACCGGTGCCAAACCGGTCTGCTGCAGGCAATGTTCCGAGGTGCCAGAGAGGTGGGCCATGCAGGCACGGATGGGCACCGCAGCCGTGCCCGGCCCCCATCTGCGTTTGTTTATCCTTCGAAGGTTACGAGGCCAGTTCCGTAGCTCGAGCCCCTATGCCCCACCATGTGGTTGCCGGGGAGAAGAATCAACCTGCCGGACCATGTAATTTGTCGTCACAATGTTGACAGACCAAGCTTGGCATGCAGTCACTCATTGTTTATTAAGCTAAGCCTATATATCTATTATATGTATCAATGTTGTCGAGGTTAATTGTGATGACCAATTTGAAGATTGGGCCGATGTGAAGAGGCCACCAACCAACCTTGTGGGGAAGCAATTCGTACCAACAATAAATAAATGACTTTAATGCTACGTTTTGTTTGTTTGATGGTAGGGTTTATAAATTGTGGGAACCATGACAGTATTATGTTCCTTTTCATGTGTTTAATCATCTACAAATCGTCGAGATTAAGCTCGTAACAATGAGTTGTTAGTGCCATGATTGGCTCGTGGGTGGTGTTTAATAGGATACTTCTCACGGCCAAGTTTGGTAGCCTATTTTAATGTTTTTGAGGTCAAAGTCGGCCCATGGTTTCATTAAGAAAATACTACTCTCGAATGGTATTGCTGTTTTCGTCATTGTTTGCTTTGATGTACATGTCACACCCGGGTACCATTGATGTACGAGTTACCAATTATATTTTGCGTCGGCCTGCCCCACTACGTTAAACGTCTTTCTTATGATAGTTTCTGCGAGCCATTTTTTTTATTTTAATGGAATGACTTGTTGATAACACATATTAAAGTTTTCAAAACTAGAATCAAATAAAAATCTGGTATGGCCTAGTATCTCACATTCTCTCCAATTTTATGAATTTTTTGCCCCAAAAATCATTTAAAAATAATTACAGGAATTTAAATTGCCTTACATTTTATGCTTCATGTCCTCCTTCTTTTTCCATAAAACTTCTTCGCGCAATTAATTTTTTTATAATACTTTGAATAAAGGTATTGTCTACTTCCTCCACATCCAAACTAGTTGTAGAGAGAGAAGGATTGGCCTCTCTCACATTTTCGTCCCAAAAAACACTTAAGATAATTTAACTCATCCCTTGTTTTGAAATAAACGAGGATACTCTTTCTTTGTGTTCTCCTCTTTCTCATAAACATTTTTCATACCCCTGATTTACTTTGACTAAAGGTATTGTCTACCTCCTCTCCCCTATTGACGTCCAAACTAGTTTAGAGAGAGAGAGGGACCAACCTCTCTCTACACTTATATACTAATTGGCATGATTAAAAAGGATATTTTAGGTATTATACTTAATTAATTAAATCCTAACATGACTTGCAATTATCTAAATGGAATGCCTACTTAATACTGCCTTAATTAAAAGTTCTACATCTCCAAAAAACCTTACTAAACTCTATTATTTACCATAAATTTGTTATATTACAATATTCCTATTTTATTGACTTGTAAAAAATCAATTTTACCCATCCATGTCATTGTCCAATAATTTATTCATAGTTTCAACGTGAAATGGCCACATCTCACTCTCTAAAACTCCATCTTATTTGATTCATTTTTTTTGTTGGATTCTAAGGGTATATAATTTTGGTACCCTAAAATTTTGGAATTTTATAATACATATTCAAAGAGATATAAATTTTTAAAGATAACATATCAGATTTGTCCAAATCTCCAACTTATGAAAATTTTCCAAGATCATATTTATTCTCTTTTATAATTATAAACTTTATTCCTTAATTAATATTCAAGATTAACTAGAAAACATTATCACTTAATTATATATATATATATATATATATATATATATTCAATCTTACCTTTTCGGTTAACTAGTCTCTAATACCAACAGTATGAATTTCCTAACATACTCTCATATTGAGTCATTCCCTAGAGTTGATTACTCTAGAACATTCTGCTGAATTCAGGCTGAAGAAAATATTGTTCATTGAAAGAAGTCACAAATTATGACCAAATGATAGATGTGATCGTCCATTGGTTGTATGCTGACATTTTCACATATTGCCACCAATGATAAGTCTCCTCCTGAAGCATAGTGGTAGGCCGTAAATATAGTCTTGTGTCGATGAGGTACTTGCATGACCCTAAATATAGTCTCATGTTGTTAATCTAGTTTTTAGCCTTTATCAGATCTACTCCTTCATGGAATTCCTTAGCTTTATTCTTAATAAACTTTTCTATGGTAAACTTATCAGCATCATTAACTGCCTTTGGTGTCTGGCCAGCCAAGTTTTGTTCAGTATGAACCACTAGTGGATGGCCATCCTTGGCTCCTTGGCTCCCGTCCTGAGCCCTAGGAGGTGCCGAGTTAGAACCGCCCACAGAACTTAAGTCTTTGTTGTCTCCTTGTACCGTCGAAATATATATCCTATGGACAACCTCTAGCATTACATGTTGGGTTGCTTCAGTGGACTGAACCAAACCGTTACAACTGCCAGTATATAGGAAAACATCTACTCATTGGCCGGCCTCAGGTTCACTCTTTGCCTAGGGTTCATCAAATTCTGTGAATTTGCTCCCTCACTTCGGTTTGATCCCTGTCCTTGGTTCCCCCTTTGCTGATTGTACTGAGACCTAGTATTAGCCACCATCTAAAACATTTGAAGTATTACCTCCATGACCAAAATCTACACATGAGATAACAAAACTCTTACCCCCAGAGACAGTGAATTCTTTGGATTTTCAACAAAGTATGATTAATACATTATTAGCTATGTGGAACCATGGCTGATCTGTGTTGGTTCACAGTGCACTCAGATTCTGGTGTCCGAGTGTGCACTAGGCAGTGTTGGTTCACAGCCCTTGAAACCTATATCATATATTTCAACCAAAAAAGCAAAGTGTCGACGTATGTTTAAATTAAATTGAGCGACCATTAAAAGTGACAAGTAAAAGGTGCAACCATTAGAAATGAGAATAAAGGGTGCAACAATAAAAGGTTGAGCCATTAAAATCACATTTATTATATTATAATAGATATATGAAATAAGTTCAATCATTCAACATTAACGGGTTGTGAATGTGTTTAGATTTAAATGATGCAAGATGGATTTAATAAAAAAGATTTAATAGGATATATGATTGATCTTTTCATGCCTTTGGAGAAGGATCCGGTCATTTTGCTAAGATTAGCCGAGCTGCTCCAGGAACCAAATAATTAATGCGTACAAAAATTTGTCCATCTTTCAACCCAGTGTAATCATGCGAGGGCAAGAAAACAAAGTACCGTCAACAAGGGAGCCGTAAAATACATTATTTGGTTTATTTTTGAGTTGTAAATTATAATGTTTAAATAAAATTCAATAGTACAGGCAAAATTATGACTTCTATTTAAACAATTTGATATAGTATAACATTCAGCAGAAACCGAGATCTAAAAGTTCTGCAACTTCAATCCATTCATGACATTGTTCTATACGAAGTGATATTCTACCCGGTTGATGGTTGGGATAGATGATCAATCTATCACCATGTTTTTTCTCCCAAAATGATGGATTATTTTTTCCCCAGTATGAGCCTTCTTCTCTCTAATAAAAAAGATGGCCACTTTCCTTCAAATCTGCTAGCGGTTACCCTATAAAAAAATTCCCCCTCCTATTGCCCTTCTAGAAAAGAAGCTTGCGTTCCCTTAAAACCAAACCCAATACTAAATATGCAAAACCAAACCAAGCCCAATAAAATTCGATTAAGGGGTAAAATGGTCAACCACTCATCCGATCCCTTTAAATCGTAAATATAGAAAATTATCCCCTTAAATCGTAAATTATAAATAAAGCACCTTTTTTCCCATAAATTTCTCAAAAAAAAAACATTAATCTTTGTGACCAATTAAAAAAACTCAAGAGATAGAATACCAGGTGTATTCAGACACAGCAACACCATATCGAATTTCCTCTTCACCTTCCACATTTGTTACCACTAAAATTGTTGGAACGGCATGTGCTATTTTGCACAGCCACGTCTCCATCCAGAAACATCAACGGGGCTGATGACTTGCCAACTGCTCCACAAACCAAATTGTTTTAGGATATACGCATTGCAACCAAAATAACTCATCAACGGGAGGCTCAAAGAGGTGAGATCCAAGGGAATCATTAATACCCAATCCCATGAATATCCAACAGCACCAACTACCAGAAAAAAAGGAACACTGCAAATCTAGAAATAGAATCAATCAGATCGACTGAGGAAGTTGTGCATGTTGGTGAACGAAACGGGGTGCAATTGTGAAGTGAGAAGGATGAAAAATAAGAGAAGAATCAACATATAGAAAACGGGGAAGAAAAGAGTGAGAGAAGGACAAATTTTAAAGAACCCATATAAAAAAGAAGCCTTTTAAAAGTCCAATTTAAAAATCCCCTTAAAAGCTCCTTAACCAGAAGAAGAGGTGCACCGCAAAGAGATAAAGGTTGCAGCTAAATAAAAATGAACGTGAAACGTGAAACGGGAAATGGTGCAAGAAAAAAAGGACGTCAGAGGGTGCACCAAAACGCAAAATGTACTAAGTATATTGTAATAAGTTGTATGGTGTTAATTTTTTATTTTCTGCCTAACTTTGTGGCTCTATGATCATTTATGCATTAGTATAGAAATCATATCCACGTTATATGTGGTATAGCTTCATTTCTATGTAATAATACTGTTCTATTTTATCAAAAAAATTATAAACCTAGTTAGTTTTTCACTGCGTGCAGGAAGAGACGTCTCTGGCTCAAGCACCATCTCTTGTTATTAAGCTCCTCCAAGCAATTCATTGATCGCTTGAAATTCTTGATTTTCCTGCTATAGATATTTCCTCTTCCATTTCTCCTTTAATTTCCTAATATTTTTTATCATAAACCATGATCTAAAATGTCATCTTTTTCTCTTTTATGAATCTTCATATTTTTCTGGGGACAGCTTTCTTTGAGTAATGCACATATATGTCAAAATTTTTGTAGTCACGATTGATTAGTTGCAGTAAATACCAGAATGCCACCACATTGTGATCTCCAAAGGGTAGAATTTACACACTTAATAGATACATACACGTCCTTAAACAGAGCTTTGATAATTTATATTAAGCATTAGAAACCCAAAATCGGTAAACATGTCAGAAAGAGCGCAATGAGAAACCTTAACACTTTGAACATAAAAAAGCTAGTCGCCATCATAGTTGGTTCGTCCATGGTTTACTCCAGAAACCCCATCTCCATGTTCATTCGAGACTGCACTCCTCCATTCCCATTTTCAATCTTGTTCGGGCCCATTTGAGCTGTACATGGAATCAAGAATTGATTCCATCACTTGAATAATAATCTTTGAAATTATAGAAACTATTACAGTTACCCTGATTCATGGACGCCCTTCTCTTCATCAATTTCCTAGAAAGGCAGAGCGTGAACACCGCAAAGAACAAGGCAAATACTGCAACAACTGTGCCAATAATAATCCCTGTCTTGCTGCATTTGCTGCTAGATGAAGAAGACTGTGCGGCAGTACTGACAGCAAAAACCCTGTAGCACTTACGATAGGAAGAAATGTGAACTCTGAAGAGGGCAACAGAGCTACACTTTCGTTTGTAGGAGTGACTAAGCTGGGGAAGACCATCTCAAGACCCCTCCGGTAAGGTGGTACAATGGGGTTGGAGATGGTCTTATTGCCCAAATACACAACAAATGATCTCCTCTGAACCATCCAACCTTGACATCTCTGTGAAATGCATGATGACATTGTGAGGATTCTTGCTGTAGAGAATGATTGTGCCCAGGTTTAGGCCTACAGGGGCATTGTATGCCTCCACAGCATGTGCTAGCACTGCAGGAGGAGACCTATCAACTGGGGTGTTGAGCATTGTTGTAGTGTCACTTGTAATACTTCTTACCGAATCTGATTCCGGAGCTGCTAACCAAAAACTGTCATATGGGTCATCTGGGTACCTGAGATATTATATTCTACTATTATGTTAGATCATCATATGGTTGAGGAGACTGTAAAATAGCTCCTTTACCTGAGATTAAGGTTTTTAGAGAAGTGGGTATTCCACAAAATTAACGATGATTGCATGTAGCTTAATCAACTGTATTTGTCATGTAAACAGGGACAAATGAAAGAACTCACACAATATTTTCTTTGCTTCCAGAAGAGAACCTAAGCACATGAGCTAAGGCATGGTTCTTGTCGACTTGGCTGTATATACCCGGCTCCAAATCGATCACCTCCAATGCAGAAGTGAAGGGAAATTGTTGGGTTTTGTCTGTACCAGACAAACACTAACACTAACACTTTGAGCCACATATATGAACTCCATGAACGTGTAGTAATCCTCGTCATGGGTAGGATCTACTGTGTCCTATGGACTTCCTTGCAATTGGAGAGCAAAACTTGAGGGAGAGGACCTTCCATCATAGTTCCCATAGTTGAACCTAGCCCTGATTAATACTCTATCCCCCTTGATCAATCCTATTGTGTAGCAACTCTTATGGGCTGTGAACAATCTGAGGGTCTGCATAACATCCCTGTTGTCGCCCTCTAGCTTACGAACTTCACCTCCCTTGACGCAGTTTCCATCGGGAACCCATTCTCTGACGGTTGAGTCTGTGTATCCTACCGTTGCACCGCAGTTTTCGTTGACTGAAACTGGTTGCAATATACATGCATGACAGCGAACATAATAACTAATGTGGGCAATGCCAATAACCCAAATACCTACATTGTTCGTTATACAACCAGATGGCAATGTGTGCATTGTAAACAATGGTTATAGGTACCTGCATGTGTTTCGTGTAAATCAGATATGGCCAAGAGAGAAGACGTTATCAGCACTAGGCAGAGAAAAGAGACAGGGTCATTGTGATCTTTGAAGAACCATGTTTAGCTCAATTTAGAGCTCCATACAGTACTACGCCATTTATATGAGGGTAAAGCTTGAGCATTGACTTAGAGTGGCTTTTTATGGCATTTCCTATTTCATTAGCTGTTTCTAAACATGCAAAAGTTTATGTATAAATCGTTGACCTGACTTTTGATGCTTGTCATTATAAGGGTTGAATTTGTGAAAGTCATCTGCCTTAGGTCTTGGATGGATCATTAGGTATAGTGCAATCAAAATTATTTTAAGGGAAGCTTGCGTCAATGACTAATAGCCTATCAGATATCTTGCATTTTGAGGGTGTTTGTTAATCTCTCTCTATATATATAGAAGATGTGACAGCCTGCCCAACTAAAATGAAAAAAATCATGCCCCAAATCAATCTGAATTGTCCATTTATAAGGACGGTCTAGATTAAATTACACCTTAAAATATTTTTAAAAACAAAACCAATGGTCGTCGGCTGCTGACCCACCACCAGCTCGCAGCTAGACCCAGCTCGGAGGCAGGGCCTGGCTACCCTCTGGCTAGATCTAGTTGGAGGGCAATTGGCAGTCCACCTAGAATTGGCCGGCCACATACAAATTTGATTGCCGATCGCAACTATGATTAAACTTTAAAAAAAAATCTAAGTTATTATCCTTCTAATCAGATGGCCCAAATTGTGAGGGCAAGAAATTTTCGTGCCATAGGCTTATATAAATTTTTTCATATATATATATATATATATATATGGGATAAGACTTTAAAAATTGTAAGAATTCATTTTAGACCATTGGGCAAGACTCAATGGTGATGATTGAGATGGGTATTTTGTCAAAATGGTTTTACAACTCAAACCCACTAATATTTTGGAGTTCCTAAATCTATAAAACTCAAACCCACTAGTTTAACTCTTATTCTTGGTTTTGCATTCTTTTTATAACAAAAATTGTTGTAATAAAGGATTCAAAATGAATTCCTTTATCATAAAGAGAATCCGAAAAAGATTTTATTCATTCTCTCCCAATTGGACCAAGTA
>JAURVB010005552.1:0-12643 GCA_033002965.1 Piper betle
AGGAAACTTTGACACCCAAACCTTTCTAGCTCCATTGTCATGCCAAATGGACATTCCCAAGATTTGTTTTACCGACCCCAAATCATTCATTGTAAAGAATTTATTCAAGTTATTCTTTAAACTTGCAATTTGGCTCCATCATGTCCTACAATCCACATGTCATCTGCATAAAGCAACAGAATAATAAAGTCATCATCATCAAACCTCTTGATGAACACAGTGATTAGAAACAGACTTGTTGTACCCATTCTTTTACATAAAAGAATCAAACTTTTTGTACCACTGTCTAGGAGCTTGCTTCAAACCATACAAACTCTTTTTAGTCTTCACACCATCTGTTCCTTTCCTTTGACTTTAAAACCTTCTGGTTGCTCCATGTATATGGTCTCCTCAAGATCACCATAAAGAAAGGCCGTCTTCACATATTTCTATAGTGACATATTTCTGCCTCAGTGACAGACTTCCTATACATTCTAGATGGGTGGTTTGCTTATTGATAGGAATGGATATGAGTTCTCTGTGTATGTTTTCTTTGAATTAGTAGGAATCACGATGTTTTGCAAGATAAATGAGCTTCGAAAGATGATTTGCAATGCTCATTTTCCACCAAAAGACTAACTATTTTAAAATAAATGACCGTTTTATTGGGTGACGCTCTGTTATTTGCAACTATATAAAAATATTTTTTTTCCGAAGATAATAAAAATATGAGAAGGCATGCATGAACTGTGGGGAATCTATTACAAAACAATAAGGGTAAAAGTAGAAGCAAAATGAAAAGGGGGCACTAAGTGAAAAACCTGAACAAAATTCACTAACTGCAATAGCATCAATATTTCTGATCACCATGATCTTCAAAACGAAGCAATGAAAAATAAAGCAAGGTAACTCATTAAAGACTCCAAGAATGATCGTCTACAGAACCGAGCACTGACAAACATGCTATCTAACACATTGAAGACTCCAAGACATGACATCCAAAAAACTTCTAATCCCAATAGAATCACTGTGATCAGAGATGGCCAAAATTCTTCAATGCAAACTTCCACACTCCTGTGACTGCATTATATGACAGGAACTCGGTACCATGCTTACCAGTTTTCTTCATCAGCAATTTCATGATCTTCTCCACAATTGGCCCATCTGTGTACTGCTCTCCTGTCCTTTTTATCTAAGTACTTGACGTTGAGAAGAGTCACCACTTCTGGCTTGTTTAGTCCCATCCCAACTGGGGGACTTCTTTGTTTTACCGATGTACACCATCACCTCCTTGCTATTGAATTGTATGATGGAATTCAATACAAGGCCACTGACATTTCTTCCGCCTGTAAACATTTTGCTTCCACATCCGTGTCTGCCCACCACAAAGTCTTTCACCATGGGCGCCGGCAAGCGGTACCATGGAGAGGATGTTGAGGGCTGCTTAGTTTAGAGAAACTATTGAGCGAGGGTTCTAATTGACTGGGGTACTTGCTTCTGATGTCCTCCCATGCTTTGAGGTTGTACATTGCAGGCCACATCCGGGCTATGAAGGAGCCTATGAGGGAATTGGACTCTCTTACTAGCGGTGGGATAGAGGAGCACCACAGGAGGAAGGAATCCGGCGAGTCGAGGGCCAACAGTGACGTGATAAAGGTGATGTTGTCTATGGTTGACTCTTTTCATGTGGGGAGTCATATGATCAAGGGAATAGCACTGCTAAGTAAAGAAATTATATGAACTATATATTTAATTTTAACAATTTATCAATTGTCTTCTCCCTTGTATTTACAAAGCAAATATATCATCATTGATCTAAATCCAACGGCCTAAAGATGAGTTCGTAAATTTTTAAGTTCTCACCCTTTCATTTCTTTCTCTCTATCTTTATACACACACAAACATATATATATAATTAAGAAAAATATAGGTGAGCTAGACCTCATATAGCATATGAACTACACATTTAATTTTAACGATTTATAATAGGTCTTTCAAAATGAGATTTATATCTATGAAAAGTATAAATTAGAAGAATGATAAAATTTTTTGACGTCAATATGCAATTTTTTAAGATATTTTTAAACTATAGTAGTTAATAGATATTTTGAAATTACATTTTAATATAATTACTTTGACAATTAAGATGAATGGTTAAAAATACTAGATTGAGTTGATAATAATTTATATATGTAGATTTTGAGTAGTGAGACTCACTAACTCCATGGGTTTGAGAAGGTTACTCCAAAAATGAACCTGTTGACACATGAGTGAAGGATTGGGGTTGGCCCTGCTAAAAGAAACCCAACTTCATATTGTCATAGCACCGTAACTAGTAATAAACTTTGAACCTATTCACCTTGTTGGGCCCTTTGGGCCCCCACCTAAGCTCCGAAATCACTGTTTGACCCTTCGGGCCCCCAAAAGAGACTTTAAACAACCAAAGAAACTCGCAATAGGTGTCACAAGCTCTCTTGTAAAACCCATTACTCGAGTCAGAGTTTTATGAGAGCGAACCAGTCAGTTCAACTGTTGATTCGAGTCAAGTCAGCTTCATGGACTGCGAGCTGAGTTGAGGCCAGCTGTGAGTTATGAGCGATGAGGGTCATGTATGCTCAAGTATACAATGATAACGTCAAAAAGATGATATAAATTGGGTTATCAAGTATATGGAGGTATGCAGTATTGATTGTTATTTTTATTTGATTGTAGAATATTTTTAGGGGTGAATGACGAATTAGAACGTGATATAGGTGAGTTTGGGTGGGTTATTAGTTATAAAACATATCATTTGGATATTGTTGTGTTTGTTTGATTTTATGGGATTTTTTTCCAATTTTTCTAGATTTTTAAGGATTTATTTGGAGATAGTTATTATTAAACAACCGAAACTCAGCCGGAACCGCCAGAAAATTAGATACGTGGGAAATTTGCCGGATCATCAACCGAACGCACCCGGTCGAATCCGATCGAACTTCGGATGCCGCTAGGTGCCGAATTCGAGTTTCGAGCAACGAAACGGAAACCTAGCCGTAGCCGATTTTTGACGATGCGAGGTATAAATTACTCCAACGTAAATTCTTAAATTTTATAATTATTAGGGAAGCATGCTAGACTAGATAATTAGATGAATTTTCGTATTTTGGACGTGTCCGTATGTTTGTGTGTAATTTAATAAAAATTATGAAATTGGTTGATTGATGAGTGTTAAAATTGAAAAGTAAGGAATTAATTAGGTGAACTAATTAATTACCCTGATTTCATGAAACGTAGATTGAAAACTTACTAGAATTGACTTAGGATGAATGTGTGATGATTGATGCGTGATTGTGTTGATTGTGTGTGCGTGCTATAGGATATGTGATTCATCATGCGGGCGTTAGCATTTAGCTTGATTGTGTAGGTACGGTGTAGGAGCTCGCCGCCTAGGCGTGTGGACCCGTTTGGAGCTTCTACCAGGTCCGTTTAGGACTCATTCTCTGATTGACACTATTCTATTGTGTATTTGATTTTTCATATGCAGGACGAGTTAAGTGGCATTTTATCGGATCCCACTTGACTCAGGTCATTTAGCCAACAGTTTTGTTCAGATTAATAACCCTCGAGGAAGAGATCCCTCGAGTCAGTTTTCGAAATTAAGATCCACCACAAGTTGCTTTCGGGCCTATTGTATAAATCCCAACGCAGGCCTATATATGTATAGTTTTTGCGTTTTCGGTGAGAGATGGAATGAGGGTTACTGACGGCCACGCCTTCAGATAGGGCGTGTGCTCGGAAGAGCGGGCTCTGGAGCTGGGGAGAGATCCGGACAACTCTACCTTTGAGTTCCTCAAACCCGGAGAAGTGTGGAGGTTTACGGGTACTACAATGCAGCGCATGTCTAGACTTGTGGTTCAAAGGGTACTAAAGGCGACTGCATGAGAGTGCTCGGCCTTCGTGCTCAAGGCCAGGAGTAATATGGAAGGTGCAGATGGCGAAAGGAATGAGATTTGATGCGAGAAGCGATAGACAAATGGTCAAGGTATGAGAATGAGAAAGAAAGGGGACGCTATCGACCCGAGGGTGACGGCCCTATGGCGATGGCTCCCATATGTGCCCTGATGAGAGTTCTTGACGAAGTATATGGTTTTTATTCAATAGGAGAGTTTGCTCTCCTGTGCCAGATTGATATTAGTTATTTTTTTCGGGCCGGTAACACTCGTTACTGACGTTTTTTTCTATATATATATATAAGTGAGAAATGTGAGGGATAAAATCTGTCGGGACTGCGAAGGAGCAGCACGGAACCGCGCACACATGTACCTGCCGCGTGTAATCTATAATGATGATGTGTTATTGCTACGTGAATGATAATTTTGATGTGTTTGTTTGGATGAATTGCTTCTGAATGAGTAGGGAGCCTTGGAGTTCAGACTCGACTCAGGTGAAAAGAAATGAGATAATGATTGAATGTCATGGTAGATTGTTATGTTTTATCGTATTTTGATAAAATATTTATATACCCTTGTTGTGGACAGGTTGGCCCTTATTGCACTTTTAGGGGAAATTCTGTCCATTTTTCCGTAGTAGTATATATTTTCTTTTGGTTTCTGATATATTGTTTTGTCTTGTATTTGCTTGCACGTCATGGCAGGCATATAGGACCACGTTAGAACCCAAGCATCTCATTCATGTTGTGTATGTTGCATCACCGTCCTTAGACGCCGAGAGTAGATCCGGGTCGGCTTAACCGAATCAAGTAGATTAGCGAACGGTTCGGTCGCCGGTGACGCATTCGGGTCGGTTCAGGGGTGAACCGGAACGGGGTGTTACATCTCTTAATCGAAAAGCTAGCTAAAGGAATAAGGCTTTCCCATTAGCCTATATACAAGTCACCAACAACCTCTACGACCGACGTGGGACAAACCCAACAACTCCCCTTCACACATCAGGTGTGGCCCGAAACCATCATCGTCTGACACACTCCCCTTAAATCAGATGGCACCCACCTGGAAACTCCTCTTCAAATCATTAGGTGGAACCCATGAAGGAAACAACAACAATCGGCGTAGGCAAACCCGGCTCGAACTTAGCTCTGATACCACTTGTTGGGCCCTTTGGGCCCCCACCTAAGCTCCGAAACTACTATTGGACCCCCAAAAAGGACTTTAAACAACCAAAGGAAACTCGCAATAGGTGTCACAAGCCTCTCTTAATCCAAAAGCTAACTCAAAGAATAAAGCTTTCTCATTAGCCTATATACAAGTCACCAATAACCTCTACGACCGATATGGGACAAACCCAACACACATGAGTAAAGTATCGGGGTTGGTCCTGCTGAAAGTAACTCTATTTGATATTGTTATAGAACTGCAACTAGTAACAAACTTATACCAAAGGTGGGTAAGCATCATCAAAAGATTCCTTGTGGGTCATAAAGTTTTGAAATTAACCTGTTAACATGAGTGAAGGATTGGGATTGGTCTTATTAAAAGCATTGGTGGCTTAATCAATGCACTATTTATGATCCAAGGGTGGCAGACTTGCTATTTACGATTTAAGGGTGCTTTTTTAAGATGGTTTAAGTACCTTACCCTTGACGAAGAATTATATTAATTTTTTTTAAAAATATATTATATCTTTTTAAAATATTAATATAATAATAATTAGTTGATAATCATTAATTTATCAATTTCATAAATTTACTTATTTAATAATTGTTAAACTTAAAATAGGATCCAATTTTAATGGATTTAGTTTTTTTACTTTTAATTATAATAATAAAAGGGGGAAATTGTAATTTAACTTACTTTTATCAATAAAAATGGAAGATAAAATTATAAAATTGTTAGAGGACATGTGGTAGACCTTAATTAAAAAAACCTTCAACGCAAAATCATATTTTTTAAAAATAATATATCAAAATTAATTTTGTAAAATAATTAGAAGGCACATGGGGGCATTGTTTTAAAAATCTCTGTATTACAATCATAATTTTTTTAAAAATCATGTCTTATTGAAATTTTCTTCTTTTTTCAACTTGAATTTAATTGGATTATTCAATAAACTATCTAGATCAAACTTCAAATCTTTTGAATGAACCAAAATTAGCAAAAAAACCAAAGAAAATGTTGGTAATGCAGAAAAAGATTTCTTGGAGGAGAGAAGACATGCCGGCCTTGGTGACATTTTCTTATCATCTATTGAGACTTTTGTCAGTTTTTGCACGAATGACTAGGGTTGGGCATGAGCCGAGTCGAGTTGAATTGAGTTTTGCCCAACTTGAACTCAGTTCATTTGATAAACAAATCGAGTTTTGAGTTATATGGTTTCGAGTCAATTTATTTTAGTTTGATTTTGAGTCGAACATTATCGAGCTAGAGTCCTACATGAGTCTTGTTTGAGTTTTGTAACCGTGAGTTTGAAGATATAGTTTGTTTTCTATAATATAATATTTTTAATTATTTTTTTGTTAAAATATAAATGTATTGTTCATAATTGACAGTCATATAATGAATATTAGATTGTTTTAGTTTAATTATTATATACAAAATTATTATTTTTAATGTTATATTATCCCTGTATTGTTAAAGAAAAAAATTACTTAAGGTTTACATTAAATATCAAATCGATTTGAGCTGAGTTATAAATCAAATCAAGTTTTTTGAGTCAAATCACATCGAGTTTGACATAAATTGAAACAATTTTTTTGTAATCGAGTCAAATCAATTCATTTAAGAGCAAGATCACGTCGAATGTAAAGAAATAGAGTTCTAGTCGAGTCACAACCAAAATAAAACTCGCGTGCCGTACCGACGACAAACTAAAAAATGGACTTGATGTGAGATTCCCAAAAAGAAAAAACTTAAGCAAACATGATCTAGAGGTATTTCCCATGTACAAACCCAGCATACGATGAATGATCTAGAGGTACAAACCCAGCATCTGCTCTCTGTTGGGGTCCCTCATCATATGATGAATGTGAGAAGACATGCAACTATATAGGGAATCGTAAAGTCGTGGAGTTATTTCAAGAGGTACAAGGAATTCGAGAAGAATTGTTGAAGATGATGAGTATTTAGTATTTGGCTCTTGGCATCTACGAGGCTGGTTTTCTTTTCCTGTATATATTTAGTTGTATTGTGAGTGAAATAGAAGCTGAAGAGAGTATAACTGAAGTGTGTATTCCTATTTGGAGTGTGTTCTAAGTAAGTAAGATTTACAAGCAGGCAAATTATATAATTTGAAGATGAAGGATGAAACTTCTATTCATGAACACTTAAATGTGTTTAACAGCTTGATGAATGACCTGTTGGGAACAGGTGTAAAGGTTGATGAGGAAGAACAAGCCACCTTACTTCTCTGTTCAATGCCAGACTCGTGGGATAATTTAATTATGAGTTTGAGCCATGTTTCTGAACTTACCTTAAACTCTATTACCACATCACTCTTGTTAGAGGAGCTAAGAAGAAAGTCACCAATATCAACTTCTTCCTCAGGGGGCAAGCCTTGGTTTCTGAGGAGAGCAAGAGTGGGTTCAAGCAGACAAATAATGGAAGAAAGGTGATAAGGTGCTTCTATTGTAACAAGGATGGTCACATAAAAAGGTATTGCAAAAAATTAACACGGGATATGCAACATGACAAGGAAAGGGACCAAGAACAACAAAATGATGAAGTCAATTCTATTAATTATGGAAAAGACTTAGTACTTTTTACTTCTTGTAATGATGAGTGCTTTCGTAAGATGGATAATTCAAGTTGGATTGTAGATTCTAGAACTTCCTTTCATGCAACATCATGTAGAGAGCTCTTCACTACCTATAAATCAGAAAATTTGGGAATTGTGAAGATGGGAAATGGTAACACATCACGTGTTGTTGGCATGGGAGATGTGCATATGATGACTAGTTTGGGTAATAAATTATTTTTGAAGAATGTGAGACATATTCCAAGCTTGAAGGAAAATATATTGTCTTTGGGCAAGTTGGATGATATTGGCCATAGTTCTTAATTTGCTAGAGGAGTATGGACGTTAATAAGGGTGCACTTATCATTGAAAAAGGGGGAAAGTATGGCAGCTTGTACATGACATTAGTTCAATATGTCAAGAGTGGAAGTACTGTTGATGGGTCTCCTAAGCAAGTATGACATCAACAAGCTGATCATAGTGAGGTAGAAATAGAATTCGGTAATAAGATTCTTGGTAATGATCATACTCATGATAGAAGGAGAGTTGTTGTCAACTTGGAAGATGAAAATAAGCTATTTTCTAAAACCCGAGTGGATGGGTTAGTAAAGATGTTTGAAGAGAAGTTGATCCAAAATGGCAAAAGGCAAAGTCGTAATTCTTTCCCCAAGAGGGTGGCAGAGATGTGCTAGAAGATCTAATCAAGGGAGACAAAGTGCATTTCACATGAGTCGGAAGAGGAGATAGTTTTCGGTGGTCGAAAAGCGATTGACAATGGTGCTTCAAGTTCGACTGGTGCTCGACAAGTGGTGTAGAGTTGAAGATTTTTCAAAGAGTTTCCACATGGGGCGAGAAGGAGAGATTGGAAGGGTTGTATATCTTGCTCCTGTGAAGAATACTAAAATCAACCCTAGTGTGTTCTGTATGATTCAGGAGGGGAGAATTGTTGGGGTCCCTCATCTTACGATAAATGTGAGAAGACATGCACCTACATGGGGAATCGTAAAGACATGGAGTTGTTCCAAGAGGTACGAGGAATTCAAGAAGAATTATTGAAGACGATAAGTATTTAGTATTTGGCTCTTGGTATTTACGAGGCTGGTTTTCTTTTCCTATATATATATAGTTGTATTGTGAGTGAAATAGAACTGAAGAGTGTGTTCCTAATTGGAGTGTGTTTCAGTTAGAGGTGAGTGTTCTCAATTGGATGTTTATCCCAATTGGAGTAATTTGATGTATTGTCTTTGCCCGAAGTGTGTGTGCCCATTATTTAATAATAGTGGATGGTTTGTGATTTTCCTTATATTTTGAGGTTCCACATTAAATTATTGTGTATTTATTAACTCTTGTTCATTACTTGTCAAAGCATATCAAGGGATTTTGTGTGTTACAATCCCAACACTCTCCGCCCGTCAATTACAGCTCTTAGAGCATGTGAGGAGCACCGTATTAAATCTGAGCATCAAGCAGTTTCACAACCTTAAGGTGAACAATGTAGACTTCAAGGACTGGTTAGGTGATGTAGCAATCAACAATGTGCTCACCATGGGCTCCGGGAAGTGGTACTATGGAGAGGATGTTGAGGTTGCTTAGTTTAGAGAAACTATTGAGCGAGCGTTCTAATTGACTAGGGTACTTCCTTCTGATGTCCTCCCATGCTTTGAGGTTGGACATAGCAGGCCACATCCGGGCTATGAAGGAGCCTTTGTGGGAACTGGACTCTCTTGCTAGCGGTTGGATAGATGAGCACTGCCGGAGGAAGGAATCTGGCGAACCGAGGGCCAACAGTGATGTGATAGAGGTGATGTTCTCTATGGTTGACTCTTTTCAAGTGCCGGAGTCATATGATCAAGGGAATAGCACTGCTAGGTAAAGAAATTATAACATTTAATTTTAACAATTTATCAATGGTCATCTCCCTTGTATTTACAAAGCAAATATATAATCATCGTTGATCTAAATCCAACGGCCTAAATATGTGTTTGTAAATTTTTAAGTTCTCACCCTATCATTTCTTTCTCTCTATCTTTCTAGACATATATGAATATATATATATATATATATATATATATATATATATATATATATATATATATATATATATAAACTTAAGAGAAATTGAGGTGAGCTAGACCTCATATAGCATATATGAACTACACATTAAATTTTAACAACTTATAGTTGGTCTTTCAAAATGAGATTTATATCTATGAAAAGTATAAATTAGAAGAATGATATTTTTTACATCAATATGCCATTTTTTAAGATTTTTTTAAACTATAGTTGTTAATAGATATTTTGAAATTAATTTTTAATATAATTACTTTGACAATTAAGATGAAATGGTTAAAAATACTAGATTGAGTTGATAATTATTTATATATGTAGATTTTGAGTAGTGAGACTCACTAACTTATTCTAAATAAAAGGAATATTTTAGATAAGTTATATCAGGTAGTGCTCATGTGTATACTAGTCTATATAAATTTGTCCGAAAATTCTGGATTTTAAAGAGCTAGAAATTGAGATATTTTTTTATTGATAACTGTACATTTTATACAGAGATTGATTCTGAGAAGGCATAAGTATTCATATGCATTTTGAGCTTTCAAAGATAACTAGAAAAATCAATTCACTTGAATTAATCTAGATTGTCACCATGTACATTTCTCGTCATCTTGAGCTCACTGAGTCATAAGTTGTTTGATATACATCCCAATCATAACTATATATGTCATGGACAATGTATTGTTCAACTTAGTGGTCACCGGTTAAAATTATTCTTATATTGTTTAACTGAGTGTGCACCAAATGTTTGAAATGAACCGGTTGACATGAGTAAAGGATTGGGGTGGTCCTGCGGAAAGCAACTCCACTTGATATTCTCATAGCACCGCGACTTGTAACAATCTTATACCAAAGGTGCCTAAGCATAATGAATAGATTCCTTGTGGGTAATAAAGTTTTGAAATGAACCTCTTAACATGAGTGAAAGATTGGGGTTGGTCCTACTGAAAGCAAATCTAATTGATATTGTCATAGCATTGCACCTAGTAACAAGCTTTAAACATGTTGACATGAGTGAATGATTGAGGTAGATCCTGCTGAAGGCATCCCACTTTACATTGTTATAGCATTGCGACTAATATCAAACTTGTATCAAACGTTGGGAAACATGATCAATAGATTCCTTCTGGGTCGAAGGTTTTGCAATGAACCTATTAGCATTAGTGAAGGATTGGAGTTGGTCCTGCTAAAGGCAACTCAACTTGATATTGTCATAGCACCCGACTAATAACAAAATAGCCTGGTATTAGTAAGTCTCTGGTTGCTCCTCGCAAGCTGCAACTGCAGGCAGCACTGGTATTGACTACAAAATAGGGCCTTCAAAATGGCTCCGGTGCCTTCTAGCTCAATTTGGAGTTTTCTTTCTTTTCTGTTCTTTTTCTTTAAAATTTTTTTTTTTTTGGTGTGATTGATGTTGTACATCTGTGTGTGTGCCTAATTTAGGAACTAAGGTTTAAACTTTCTTTAAATTTATTCAACACCTTCATATTTATTTGTGTTGCCAATATCTATTAACACAAATGTTTGAGCTTCTTGATATTAGATATTGTTTTTTGAGTTTAATGAAGACGGGTATTTAGCTTATTAAATGGCAAAAGCGCAATGGGACATTTTTTAATTTCCTATGCGATCGTTGTTCAAATCCATGGGGACCCAGATAAGAAGCTATAGTAATTTAGATGCAGATTTAATATCCTTAGATATCTATAGTAACATATTTCTGCCTCAGTGACAGACTTCCAATACATTTCTAGATGGGTGGTTTGCTTATTGATAGGAATGGATATGAGTTCTCTGTGTATGTTTTCTTTGAATTAGTAGGAATCACGATGTTTTGGAAGATAAATGAGCTTTTTATAAAGATGATCTGCAATGCTCATTTTCCACCAAAAGACTAACTTTTTTAAAATAAATGACCTTTTTATTGGGTGACGCTCTGTTATTTGCAACTATATAAAAATATTTTTTTCCGAAGATAATAAAAATATGAGAAGACATGCATGAACTGTGGGGAATCTATTACAAAACAATAAGGGTAAAGTAGAAGCAAAATGAAAAGGGGGCACTAAGTGAAAAACCTGAACAAAATTCACTAATCTGCAATAGCATCAATATTTCTGATCGGCAAGGTAACTCATTAAAGACTCCAAGACATGATCGTCTACAGAACCGAGCACTGAAAAACATGCTATCTAACACATTGAAGACTCCAAGACATGACATCCAAAAAACTTCTAATCCCAATAGAATCACTGTGATCAGAGATGGCCAAAATTCTTCAATGCAAACTTCCAGACTCCTGTGACTGCATTATATGACAGGAACTCGGTACCATGCTTACCAGTTTTCTTCATCAGCAATTTCATGATCTTCTCCACAATTGGCCCATCTGTGTACTGCTCTCCTGTCCTTTTTATCTAAGTACTTGACGTTGAGAAGAGTCACCACTTCTGGCTTGTTTAGTCCCATCCCAACTGGGGGCTTCTTGTTTTACCGATGTACACCATCACCTCCTTGCTATTGAATTGTACGATGGAATCCAATACAAGGCCACTGACATTTCTTCCGCCTGGAAACATTTTGCTTCCATATCCACCTCCTTGCTATTGAATTGTACGATGGAATCCAATACAAGGCCACTGACATTTCTTCCGCCTGGAAACATTTTGCTTCCATATCCGTGTCTGCCCACCACAAAGTCTTTCACCATGGGCGCGGGCAAGCGGTTCCATGGAGAGGATGTTGAGGGCTGCTTAGTTTAGAGAAACTATTGAGCGAGGTTCTAATTGACTGGGGTACTTGCTTCTGATGCCCTCCCATGCTTTGAAGTTGTACATTGCAGGCCACATCCGGGCTATGAAGGAGCCTTTGAGGGAGTTGGACTCTCTTACTGGCGGTTGGATAGAGAAGCACCACCGGAGGAAGGAAT